>JAXCGZ010009460.1:52500-117500 GCA_037179515.1 Halocaridina rubra | reverse complement strand
ATTCATACCGAGGCGCTGTTTCAAGGTAAGGAAGGAAAAAAGTACAGAATTCACACCAAGGCGCTGTTTCAAGGTAAGAAAGGAAAATAGTACAGAATTCATACCAAGGCATGGTTTAAAGGTAAGGAAGAAAAAGTACAGAATTCTTACTAAGGCGCTGTTTCAAGGTACGGAAGGAAAAAAGTACAGAATTCACACCAAGGCGCTGTTTCAAGGTAAGAAAGGAAAATAGTACAGAATTCATACCAAGGCATTGTTTCAAGGTAAGGAAGAAAAAGTACAGAATTCTTACTAAGGCGCTGTTTCAAGGTACGGAAGGAAAAAAGTACAGAATTCACACCAAGGCGCTGTTTCAAGGTAAGAAAGGAAAATAGTACAGAATTCATACCAAGGCATTGTTTCAAGGTAAGGAAGAAAAAGTACAGAATTCTTACTAAGGCGCTGTTTCAAGGTACGGAAGGAAAAAAGTACAGAATTCACACCAAAGCGCTGTTTCAAGGTAAGAAAGGAAAATAGTACAGAATTCATACCAAGGCATTGTTTCAAGGTAAGGAAGGAAAAAAGTACAGAATTCATACCAAGGTACTGTTTAAAGGTAAGGAAGGAAAAAAATACAGAATTCATACCAAGGCGCTGATTAACGGTAAGAAAGGAAAAAGGTACAGAATTCATACCAAGGCGCTGTTTCAAGGTAAGGAAGAAAAAAAAATACAGAATTCATACCAAGGCGCTGTTTAAAGGTAAGGAAGGAAAAAAGTACAAAATTCATACCAAGGCACTGTTTCAAGGTAAGGAAGGAAAAAAGTACAGAATTCATACCGAGGCGCTGTTTCAAGGTAAGGAAGGAAAAAAGTAAAAAATTCATACCAAGGCACTGTTTCAAGGTAAGGAAGGGCATAGCAAACTGTATGTGCGCTCTATATATTAGTAAGGGAAAACTAGATAGAAGATATAAAAAAAAATACATATACCAGGAAGATGTTTTTAAGTAACGAAGGTCTCATCTAATGTAGTTGCATCATATGATAATAAAAGAAAATTTAATAACCGATTTATATATGAAATAAATGAAAATTAAATAAAAAAATACATATTTCACATCAAGACGCTGTTTCTAGGTAAGGAAGCCCCTTAATCTCCATTACAGCCACATCATATATTAAATAAATTAAAATTTAATTAAAAAGAAATAATACTCATTTTGCATCAAGACGCTGTGAAAACCCTCAACCCAATTATAATCGCATCATATATATGCATAAAAAAAAAAAAAAAATACACATTTCGTATCAAGACGCTGTTTCTAGGTAAGGAAGCTCTCAACTCAATTACAATCGCATCATATATTAAATAAATGAAACTTTAATAATAATTCGGATATAAAATATATGTGCGTCCACTTACCACGAATCTTTCTCTTCCTTAATTCATATTCATGAATGGCTTCCACACCCAAGGCTCTCGATCCTATTAAAGGTTTGGGGGGCAGTTGTGCTGTGTCATTCTCAAAGATGATAACCAGATTGCAAATTAGCCAATGCAGACGCTTTTGGCTTAAAGTCTGTCTGTACGCGCTCTCTCTCTCTCTCTCTCTCTCTCTCTCTCTCTCTATCTATCTATCTATCTATCTATCTATCTAACTCTAGCCATTGCAGACTTTTGTAGTTCTCTCTCTCTCTCTCTCTCTCTCTCTCTCTCTCTCTCTCTCTCTCTCTCTCTCCCTCTTTCTCTCTCTCTCTCTCTCAGATGATATTAATAAAGGTAATATATATATATATATATATATATATATATATATATATATATATATATATATATATATATATATATATATATATATATATATAAGGGTAATAAGATGAGATGACAATGAGTTCGTAGAATAAAAAAAAAACACCGAAACGTGTATGAAAGAGGGAATGTAAAAGGGTAGAAGAAGAAGAAGAAAAAGAAGTAAAGAATGGACAAGGTCACAATGAAATATAATAAGAGAGACAACGAGAGTAAAACAGATATAAAAAGGAGGGAACAGTAAAGAATAAAATAGAGAAAATAAAATAAAAGGGAATTATGAGAGAGACAAAATCGAAGATCATTTCTGATGTAGGAGAAGAAGCGGTAATAAGGTGGGTGACAGAGAAAGAGAAGAATGATATTGGAAAGAGAGAGAATAGAAAGGATGGTAGATTGAGTGTGAGTGGAAAGGAAGAAAAATGGTAAGGATTTACAGGCGATATATAATAATAAAAATAAGTTAAATAATCAAAAGGAAAATGGAATAATTGTATGAGAGAGAGAGAGAGAGAGAGAGAGAGAGAGAGAGAGAGAGAGAGAGAGAGAGAGAGAGAGAGAGAGAGAGAGAGAGAGAGAGAGAGAGAGAGAGAGTAGGCGTACCCTTAATTACACATTCGAATGAACTTGGATCGCAAATGATTCCATGTGATTATGTGAAAATGCTTAACAATTGCAACTCTGCCCAGAGAGTATTTACGAGCCCCGAAAACGTATATTTAAATGCCCCAATCGGAATTGAGACCATCCCATCTGAGTAAAAAGAGACACAGAGGAGAGGAGGGGAGAGATCATAAAAGAGGGAGTGAGAGAGAGTGAGAAAGAGGGATGCTGGTAGGAAGAGAAGGAGATGAAAAGGATGCTTAGTGTGGCTCGAAGAAGCAACAGAGGGAAAGATACACATATCGAAAAGCAGTTGTAAGACGATAAAACGCATAATCTGAATCACTGTCTATTAAAAACATATATACACATGACACAGAAATGAAATGACCAGTCACAAGTGAGAATATGAGTTGAAAAGAGGTCGCCTACGAAGGAAAAATGAAACGACAAAGTCGCTGAGAGCTTTCAGACTGTATTTGGGTCCATCTTTAGAGCAACAGAGTGTGAAAGCTCTGGGCGCCACAGTGTTTCAGTTTTTCTTCGTAGCCGACCTCTCTCTAACTCATACCCTGTACAGTGAGTGAAAGAAATCTGCTAGACAAGAGCCTAAAGACATGGTTTGGTATACATGCAGCATGGCTATTTCTGTCCATACCATAGCCCAAGCTAGTGAAGATACTGCTTCTCTACTGACTCCACACAACTAAGGTGTGTACAGTCAGCTGAGTCGACATGGCTATCAAGGAATTTACTATAAATAGGAGGAATCGAGGAGCTTCTTGGCTTGTGGTGAATGTGAGCTCCTTGGCTCGGCCATCACTTTACAAGGGAAAATGGAGCCATTGCATATAGATATAGACTATAAACACGACACTAAGGAAATATTTTTCCATATGAAAAATGTTAAAATTAGAAACGAAATTCATAGATGATATAATTAAAAGGATTACAAGAAAGGTGTGATATCAGATAAATATATTTTTAGAAATTGTTGGAGTAATAAAACAAAATGCATATACTGTTCTGGGTATATATTCTTGACTATTTTTTGTTCTGATATTCTTATCTGATTTCACATGTAGATAATCCTTTTCCAAGCGTTGATTGTAAATTTAACTTCTATTTCAACTATTTCTCTATGTTATATATTATTTCCATAAGCTTCATTTTCACTGTTATTTGCCGTTTTGTGGCACTATTCATCTCCATTGGAGTAGTGGTAGTAGCTTTAATTAACCCTCCGGCGTATTAGTGAACTGATTGGTGTATTTTTCTTTTGTATTTGTAATGCAACCATACACGAATATACAGTTTCTTCCTACAGCAGTAAATGAGTTAGGTCAGAAAATGAGATGCTTATGGACTTGCGGGTGCTTAAGTTTTTTCTCGTCCATTATCGTTTTATAATCATAATATTCATATACATTACTTCAAGCATTTTTTCTGGAATTCACACACACACATACACACACACACACACACACACACACACACACACACACACACATATATATATATATATATATATATATATATATATATATATATATATATATATATCTGTGTCATGAATTCGTACACACACACACACATAATGTATCACTAAGTATAAAATGGAACCGATCAGGAGACGGGAAGATACGAGCTTTGGGCTCTTTCCCGTAAACACAATTAGGTAATCACAATTAGGTAATCACACACACACACACACACACATATATATATATATATATATATATATATATATATATATATATATATATATAAATATATATAAATATATATAAGAAAGTCTATGTGTTAAATACCAAAGTCCTTTAAAAAAACTAAATTCATTTATTCATCATGTTAGTGATGAATAAATGCTTAAAAATTAGCTTATGACGTAGAAGAAGAACACAGTAAATTATAGTGGTAGTAATAGCAGTGGTAGTATTATGTGATTATTATTATTATTATTATTATTATTATCATTATTATTATTATTATCATCGCAGGAATGGTTTTATAATTTTAAGTTTAGGTAACAAAAGGAACAAAAATAGTCAAGGATAATTAAGGAAAAATAAAAAAATATTTTCTCTTAAAAAAAAAAAACATAAAAAAAGGCCCTCCTCGATGCATTTCACGATCGCAGAAATTATGCTAAATCTACCCATGCTTTGTTCCCATTTTTTGGCCGATCCAAGACTCCTCCTCCCACCACCCACAACAGTCATGGCATGGGAGGCTGCATAGGGCAATGGTAGGTTCGTGGGATGGGATTGGGTTGTGTGAGTGTAGAAGGGGGACCATTTCCAGCTTAAGTTAGACCCAGCCTTATGATAATTTGCTATAATTACTCAAACACTCACCGAGACATCTCTGGCAACCAGTTTCAAGCATGTTGTGTTAAAGGTTAAACCACCTCATTTGCATAATGTAAGAGAAGTAACCACCCCTCGCCCCTACACTCTCTTTCCCCCTCCCTCATCCTCCTTTTCCTTGTCCATTATGATCCAGAAAAGAGAAAATGCGCAGTGCCTTTTCCCCCAAAAGAATATTTTATTCTATCCGGTGAAATTGGAGCTAACCACTTCTTGAGAGGGAAAACAGTTCGGCTGTGGAATGAACTATTTTGCTCATCCCGGGGAAATTGTTCATAACCTCTTCCTAAGAGGGAAAGAACGACTTCAGTAGAATGAGATATTTCACTCATTGGAGTGAAACTAGGCATGCCTCCAGCAAGTTGAGGTATTTAACTCATTCCAGTGCAACTGGGAATCTTTCTTTACAGAGCAGGAACGTCCCCCAGTCCAGTGACAGATTTTACGTGAATCCGGCGAAATTAGTATTAACTTTCTATTCAAAAAGAAGGAACGCATCCAGTGAAATGAGATATTTACCCATTTCTATGAATTCGTGAGTAATCTAAAGCCTGGGGTAGAATGATGTATTTTTCTCATTCAAGGGAAACTGGGAATATCCTCTTCATAGAGAATGAATGTAGAAACATCGATCCCAGATAAAAGTGGGAAAAGATGTAGACGAAGAAGAGAATGAATGTCTCCAGTAATAATTTCATGAGATAACCTTCTCTTTTGAAAGGAGGGACGCTTCCATTTGAATGAGATATTTTACTCATTCCAGTGAATTGGAAATTACCTTCTATGTAGAGAGCAGGAACGCCTCCAGTAGAATGAGATATTTTACATATTTCGATGAAACTAGAAATCACCTTTTCTTTATAGAGAAGGAACGCCTTAAGTTACTGAAATATTTTACTCATTCCAGTGAAATTGCAAATAAAACTACTCTTTAGAGAGAAAAAACACCTCCAGTAGAATGAGATATATTACTTATTCCGGTGATATTGTGAAATAACTTTTTAGAGAGAAGGAACGCCTCCGAAGAATGAGGTATTTTACTCATTTTCACTGTTATTTGGAATAACGTTCTCTCTAGACTGAAAGAACGCCTCTATTAGAAAAAGATATATTACTCATTCAGGTGAAATTGGGAATAACCCTCTTTTTAGAAGAAATATCTCTAGTGAATCAATGATATACTATCCTCCAGTTCAGCAAAGGAACAATAAGATAAGCTAAACATCAATACTAGAGGTATTTATCATATAGAAATATATTTTTTATGATTATATTTAAAAATAATCTTTTTGCATGATATTTACAGATTAGAGAAAACAATCCCAATAAAAGTTGAAATTGAATTTTTGATCAGAATAAAAGAAAAAGAATCCGAATATAATGCACATTCCCAATGCATTGCCAAGACAAATACATTTTTCATATAATATTTACACTTTAGTGATTAATACTCTCAATAAGAGACGAAATTCAACATCTAAGTAAGCTAACAACACAACTAACACATGAAGTACTTTGAAAATAAGAAATGGAAATATCTGTATGTATGGCAATTTCGTCTTGACAGAAGGTTAAAGCAGCTGGAAGCAATGCTGTTTGCCTGGGCTAAAGATCATGAAAAAGTGTCTATCCCAATTCGCACTTTCTCCTCTCGTCCCTGCTAATTACCTCCAAAGAACAAAGTCTGTACGTTTGGAAAGCAGGCAGCATTGCAGGAGAAGGTAGAAGATGGCTTAGAGCATTTCTCTCTCCCCATCAACAGGCTTTGGGTCTCTCCCTCCGGATTTTTTCTCAGGGTTTACTTCCCATGCCTTTCACACTCTCGTGTGCGATTGCAAGGCAGAAGGAACAGATGCAGTACCACCTGCTGTCACAGTGATAGCAGACACTTGCCTGGCCTGGCATATAAAGGAAACGCATATAAAAAGGAAGATAAGTAATGTGACTTAACCAGCCTGTCTTTGATCCCAAAAATATTAAATTTTTATTAAAATACTGTACACTAAAATATATCACCTTTGGAAGATATAATATATGGTGCATATAATAAAATATTAGCATATAGTTTTCTTCGAGGCAAGAATATTTTTTTCTCATCGAAACCCGAGCCCATGTATCTGACGTTGTTCTTACTGTACCTGCTGAGCTGGCAGAGGCTACCATAAGAGAGAGAGAGAGAGAGAGAGAGAGAGAGAGAGAGAGAGAGAGAGAAGAGAGAGAGAGAGAGAGAGAGAGAGAGAGAGAGAGAGAGAGAGAGAGAGAGAGAGAGAGAGAGAGCTCATCACTGAGAATCGTAACCAAATTCTGATGGCAACACAAGAAGACTAAGTCATTAAGTATCAAGTCAGATATTTTACACACACATACACACTCAGTTATACACATATATGACTATAAACTGAGTCTTGTTCGTTTGTGCGTTTATTTATTACTGGTATCTCTAGTAGCTACAAACATGACTTGTGAAAAGGAAGCAAAATTATTATTATTATTATTATTATTATTATTATTATTATTATTATTCTAACATACATTTAGAATATTCTGGGAGTTCTTTCCATGGTTTTCATAATTAATCTCCCACATTTTCCTAAAACCAAATCTGATGCGTGCCAAACCTGACTGTAACTCTGAATAAAATCTTAATAATAATAATAATAATAATAATGGATGAAAAAAACTATTGTAGTTTTGTGAATGAATTTCCTTTTTAACTATCATTTTCAACTGAAAAAGGGCGAAAATGGATTGAGATACTGATTCTTCAGCCTTTTTTTTTTTTTTTTTTTTTTTTTTTTTTTTTTTTTTTTTTTTTTTTATAAAATTTGTCGTCCTTTTCATAACCACCTAGTCCAACATGAGAAGGTATCCATGAAAATGAAATTATTTTCATATCCAAGTTTGCACACACAATAAATCCTTCATGACTTGTAGTGAGCAGATTTTAAGGATCTTAGTGACAAAAATGTAATTTTCGAGCCACAAAAAAGTCAAGAGGTATAAATTACTACCTTCGAATTTTCATTACAATAATGGAGGGGAGTGGGGGTGGAGACAAAACTGGCCACTTTCCCTGCAATTACTTCCTTGCTTAAGAAAAAAAAAACTGTAGATAAATAGCCTCACTTGGATATTTGTTACACATCTTTTATCATCCATTCACAACTGACTAGTCACAACACTTCCTATCTCTGTTTCTCTTTACATTATGGTTTCTTCGTACCCAGGCCCGACGAGGGCAATTTTTTTTTCTTTGGCCCGTTCTGGTGTCACAATCATAAAAGTACTTAATACCGTTTTGGCTACCCTGCTAGGTAATGCGGAATATGACATCAAGTCTGAATACAAAAATATGAAAAATCCTAAATTAATTCTTGATCTCTTTTCAATTACGAGCTTCTTTTTTTTTAATAAACATACGCAAAAAATTTTCAATTGCAATTTTATATCTATTCAAGTTCTTTGTTATTCAGTCATCTGGGAGTGAGTCTAAATATTGTATAAAGATTGTAAGATATTATTATCTTTACGTAAGCTGTGGGTTTCTGTTCTAGATGTCCCAAGTTCGAGTCCCGACAAGGGAGGTTGAATATATGAAGATAAATGAGTAATTATGTTGTATTTGTTCTACCAACTAGTTAACCTTGGGTATTGAGGAGGAAAATTAAATGTGTGCTGATCACTGGTGGGTTGGGAGGGGAAGTGGCGTCAGTAGAAGCTTCAGCTCTCCCTCCTTTACACCTCTGTGGCCCAGTGCACTAAGTTATGGATTTTTTTCTACAGGTCCTAGGTTCGAGTCCCGATCAGATAGGTATATTATTTGAAGACAAATAACATCAACAACAACAACAATACTACTATTATTAGTACTACTACTATTAATAATAATAATTATATCAATCTCTATACAAAAGCCATATTCTCCCTTATAAGGGGGGTGGCTGAGTCAAATCAAAATACCTTGACGCTTTGTGGGAAGAAAATACAGAGGAGGGGATTCCAATAATAATAATAATAATAATAATAATAATAATAATTATAATTATTATTAATATCATTGTAATAATTATTATTAATATTATCAATATCATTGTAATAATTATTATTACTAGTAGTCAATACTCTTATAATAATTATTATTACTATAACAATTCTTAATAGATGAAAAAAAAATTACTCAAAATATTTATTCATTTATACATTATATACCGATAATTTTTGTCAGTAATATATATGTAATTTTTGCTGATGTATATATTATTTACTTATCACTTTTATGAGGCAAGTTTCCCCATCAGCATTTTAATCTTTATACTATTTGGTTTTTATATATATTTTAATTTTTTCCTGTCATAAAACCTGCTAAACCTTTAATTTTATGATTCTAAATATTTATTATATTAATATTTTATCGACATGCACCAGGCCCTGAACAGCTGATCAGCACTGTAAACAGCATGAATATAATCATTGACCCTACACACCCTGTTATTCTAATATAATAATGTTTATTGTATACTGGCCTTCGTTAGAGATAATGGGGCTGAAAAAACGTGACTATCTATCTATCTATCTATCTATCTATCTATATATATATATATATATATATATATATATATATATATATCTATATATATATATATATATATATATATTATATATATATATATATATATATATATATATATCTATATATATATATATATATATATATATATATATATATATATATATATATATATAATACAAAGACATAGACACACACACACACACACACACACACACACACACTATATATATATATATATATATATATATATATATATATATATATATATATATATATATATATATATATACATACACACACACACACTGACCGGGACAGATATAATTCTTCAGTACATCCATCCATATACCAAAGCCATATTCCCCCTTATAAGGGGGGTGACAGAGTCAAAGAAAATACTTTGACTCTTTGTGAGAAGTAAATACAGAGGAGCGGATTCCCAGTCCCCTCACTCCGCCCTGTTGAGTGGACTTTTTCGATACGCAGGGGAACACGGAGGAAGTATTCTTGCCCCCTCCTAGGCTAAAAATCACCGACAATAGCAAAATTCCATGCGTTAAACTTCATATAGACTTTAAATAAATAAAGAAATCGCTTTTCTTAAACAACTCTTTCATAAAGTGTTTGTGTATACAGTAAACAGTTCTTAGACAATTTCATAATTTATAAATTCAAATTCCATTTACTAAACTCAAATGATATCATTCACATTCTTTAAACGCCAGTCGAATCTAGAGCTCAAATATACAGTACACCACACTCAACACTATAAAAATCTAATTCTAATTACACTCTCTAAATACTAAAACTAATCCTTTCCATTCTTCAAACGCCAATCGAAAGAGCGAATCTTTCTAACAAACACAAGCACGGCAAGTAAATTTTTATTTTTTTACCCCACTGAAGATATAAACCGAAATCTAATCCCAGATAAAAGCCGCCACATTAAGCGAGTAGGAATTAAGAAGAAGAATTAAAATGCTTATTACAGCTCTTGCCAAGAGTGATAACAGAGTAAGGGGAGTCATCATTGCTCTTATATCAGAAGACACATTTAAAAACATTTTGGTTACCTTCGGCATATCGAGAGAGCTGGCATCAATAAATAAAAGTGCCGGGCACAGAGGCATCACGCGATCCTCTGGGTTTCTCAAGGCTGGGGTCTAAACCTGCAAATGGTAAAAGCAAAAAATAAAATATAAATGTTTATTTTCTGCACATGAGAATGCCCGTCATCTTATCCTTAAATGGAAGAACAATAGGAAGTCTCTTAAGGGCGAAGAAAAAAAAATAATATAGAAATGTAGGACGATTTCATGAGATTCTTACAAAAAAAAAAATGCTGACTCAGTAGTTTCAACATCATATAAGAAATATTATAAAATAATGAAGAATAATATAACATGAAAATAAAATTTACAATCGACGAAATATAGTACAATAAAAGAGAAGAAAAAATACTAACAATGACAAATAAAAAAAAATAAAAATATTAAATAAAAAATCCGAAGCTTGGAAATATGACTGTCCCTGACCAGGATTCGAACTTCAAACACAAGGTCAAGATATCAATGCACTCAAGGGAATAACAGACTGCACCACTAAAGGTCTAAAGGAAGCAAAAAATCCCTTCTGCTAAAGGCAGAGTATTATTATTCAACTACAAAAAAGCAACTTTCAACTGAAGAATAAAAAAATATTTGTTTCTTCATTTCAACCAAAGTTACGGTAAGTAAGGTTAAAAACGCTGAAATTATGCGAAGACATATTTTAAGAATAAAAAAATAAACTTACAGGGTCCAATATGTCCTTTGACCAGAACCTGAGGTCAAAATGTCATGCAATATAAACTGGAGTTTCCTTGGGAATCAGCTTTATGGTTACACAGTGCATAAATACATTAAATTTCGTTAATAAATAATAATAATAATAATATAATAATAATAATAATAATAATAATAATATTCACACACGCACACACATACATACATAAAAGTATAAATTATTTTCCAAAGTCCCTGACAAAGTACTGGACATGCGTATGTATATTTCTGCAGTTTGATCAGCTATTATTATTATTATTATTATTATTATTATTACAATATTTTCTTTTTATAACCTAAGTAATAATCTATTTATTTGTTTACTTTTTTTAAATTATTCACTCATTTAAATATTGTACATCATGTTCTGTACCCAAGAGGGAACCGCCGTAACGTACATTAAATTATAATGTCCATTGCGTAAATAAATTTAGAATAAGTTTTATATATAAATTACAAAGATAATAGAAGACAACCCTGTTGTCATGCAGAACAACAGAAATGGGTGACGTCATCTACAGAACACCACTTTAGAATAATACGATTTATGAATAAATTCAGTGTGATCAGAAAAAGCCAAAAGAGAAAAAGGTGAAGTTCTCTACATGAACCAGTTCAGAATGATAGGTTTCATATATAAATTATGATAAGAAAAAGCCTTAAAAACAGAAATAGGTCATAGCCTTTAACTAGACCAGTTTAGATTTAGAAATACTATATTTAATAATAAAAAGCCAACAAGTTTAGTTTATATAACAATAGAAGGTGTTTGTTTACATACGTCACTTTATAATGAAAAATTATGTAAAGTTTATTAAGAGAGACACCAGGACAGGCAAGAAACTACCATCATCAGGCCCGGGCTCTAATGAAACATGAAGATGAAAGAAAAAGTAGACGCTAAAGGACAAGGCAGAAAAAATAGTTGACGTATTGAGGACCTAGAGATATGGCAGGAGTATGCCCTGAGATGATGATAGATACGCTTTTTGAAGAAAGATAGATTAAAAGAATTAGGAAAGACAAGAGGAAGAGAGTTCCAGAGTCTCGAGGTGGATGGGAAGCAGTTGCTGCACCGACCAATCCCCGAGCTACAAATCTCTACACACATATATAGATTAGGATGATAAGAAAAGCTAACTCAGTTGTCGAGTACAATAAGAGTCACTGGTGATGTCCCTGACATAAATCAGTTTAGAATTGTAAGTTTTATATATAAATTTGGAGGATAAGAAAAGATCAATCAAGGTGTTTTGTATGAGAACAGATAAAGATTATATCTTCTACTTAAGCCAGTCTAAAGTGACAGGTTTTATACATGACTAAATTTCAATACGAATATACCAAGCTATTACAACAGAAACAGGTGAAGTTCTCTACATAAATCAGTTTAGGATTTAAGTTTTATTCCAAAATTAGGATGATAAGAAAGATCGACCAAGTTGGTCAAATATAAAAACAGTCAAGGGTGATGTCCAGTCACATACATCAGTTCAGAATGATAAGTCCTAAATATGTTAGGATGTCCCTTTACATGTATCAGTTCAGAAAGATAAGTTTTAAATTAAATTAGGATGTCCTTTAACATGAATCAGTTCAAAATGATATGTTTTAAATATAAGTTAGGATGTCCCTGTACATGAATAAGTTCAGAATGATTAGTTTTAAATATAAGTTACGATGTCCATTAATATGAATCGACCTAGGATGTCCCTTAAATATGAATCAGTTCAAAATGATAAGTTTTAAATATAAATTAGGATGTCCCTTAACATGAATCCGTTCAGAATGATAAAGTTTTAAATATAAATTACGATGTCCCTTAACACGAATCAATTCAGAATTATACGTTTTAAATATAAATCAGGGTGTCCCTTTTCCATGACTCGGTTTAGAATGATAAGTTTTAAATATAAATTAGGATGATGGGAAAAAGCCAAGCTAGTTTGTCACGTGTAACAACAGTTCTTGGCGACGTCCTTTACGTAAATCAGTAAAGCATCTTATCATTTCTGAAAATCGACGACGACGATTTGCCACTGTACACCAGAGAGAGGGAGCTCACGAGGGTGCGCACATTCTTTTACTAGCATGACGACGACTCAAAAACATTCTTATGTCCGAAGGGGTGTTACCTGGTCGAAAGGATATACGTGGGTGAGCATTGGCCGTCATTATCCTTCATGATGAGAGATCAAAGTATCATCATTAAGCCCAAAATTGTGATGATGAATGTCGTGGGTTAGAGAGGAAGCCCTTCCGAGGAGGCGGCAGGAGGAAGGGAAGGAAGGAGGAGAGGCATAGCAGAAGGGAGAGGGGAGAGGAAGGAGAACCCAGGGAGAGGGTTTAGAAAAGTGTAGCTGCTGCTTGATTGCAGGCCAAATTATACCCAAATCGTCCTTAATGACCGGCTCCCCAATTATAGATAAAATGTATAATTCCACATCGAGTTGCTCTGTGTATAACTGCTGACCTCTTCCGGAGAGTAGGTGCAACCAGGGACTACAAAGCCAGGCGTCATTAAGATTCAAATCCCCTTAGATATTAAATAGGAAAAACGGCCGAAGATGAAAGGGCCATTCGACTTTAACAACGCACCTTATCGTTTCATCATAAACACGCTGATTGAGCGCGGTTATGGTCCATGTGCGCCGTTAATAACATTTGTGACAGTATTTTCCTTAGATCATTGATCTCAAAAATAAAAAGGAAAAATAAAAATTTGGTCATAATAATGGTTAAAGTGTTCCCCATTCCCCTGAACCTCCCCTCTCCTCCCCTCGCATACTCTAGAATTACAAGCATATCGAGGGGAGTAATTTTAGATGCATAATCATACTGTCTGTTCGGCTATTTGTCTGAATTGCTCACCAACTATTACAGTGATTTGAGAGGCACTTTTCTCAGCTCGCACATATCAAGGGTAATAGATATTTCTCATATTAGTTACAATAAACAGTCACTCGATACAAAATAAAGCCATCATTTTTCATCATAGTTTCATGGAGAGTAATAACCAGAGGGTTTTCCTTCTCCGTTTATTTTGACTAATAAATAAATAAAATTACTACAGTGTGTGTCTTGCGGAATTCACAGAACAAACGAACAAGAATTATATTTGCTGGAGACTGTAGTTACTGGATCGTAAATTCTAACCTAAGAAAAATATCCTATAAAGGATAATTTTATATATATATATAAAAAAAGAAGAAGAAACTAAATATAAAAAATTATGGTAGAGATTTGAGGTTTACCTTCCACAATGCAATTTTGACCATTTACCTCTTCTTGAATTTGAAGAAAATATTTTATAGAAATATTTTATTCACGTGGATATAAATGTAAACTGTAAATTTCAAATAGAAAATAGCAGAATATTGCAATGGTAAGAGAAAAGCTTTTCAACTCTCCGTGACTCGTAAAATCCAACAATGCCCTTTGAGTATTTTCCATGCTGCTCTCTCTCTCTCTCTCTCTCTCTCTCTCTCTCTCTCTCTCTCTCTCTCTCTCTCTCTCTCTCTCTCTCTCTCTCTCTCTCTCTCTCTCTCTCTCTCTCTCTCTCTCACTCTTTATCTATTTATCTATCTATCTATTCTACTTTTGCATTTTTTTTTTGTTTAGCAAGGACAAATAGTTGCAAAAACTTGTACTTCTGACAGTGGTAAAGTACTTTAAGCACATTAATTATATTCATGTAATTCATGAGAGAAACAAATAAATAAATAATGCAATTATAAGCAAATAATACAATATGGAACAATATAAATTCTTTCGGTTGTTTTTGTTGAATTTCTGTTTCCTATAAGAAATTTATATAGCTATGAAAAGTCTGACTTTTATTCCTGGATGCCATAATAATAAATAAATAAATAAATAAATAAATAAATAATAAACCATAAATAAAAGAAATAGATTAATAAATAAATAGGTAGATAAATAATCCTAAAGATATCTCCTATCTTTAAAAAAATAAAAGAGATTAAAAAAAAAAAATAGGTCAATGCAAGCAAGGCGTTTTACTTGGCACATAATCTGTAAGTGTCCTACTCTTCGGCTATTTAACCTTTCCCGGTTGACAAAGGTCCAGTTTCCAGGATTTAATTCCGAACTGGTGTGGCCTAAGAAAGGTATACAGGTCTGGACCAAACTACAGTGAGGGGTTATGGGTACAACAATGACGTTTTGCCTCTTCTACCTTCTAAATTTTCACTGTGGCTTATATCCTATCTGAAGAACATAGTCCAGCTCATCATCTGAAGTATTCAAAGTGAAATTTATCAAGGACACACCATATAAACTGTAAAATGCGCGTCTTCCTAAAGTTTCTGGTCAGTGCTGCCTTCATATCCAAGATCTACTACTGCTGCTGCTGTAAGAATATATTCTAACAGCAGCAGCAGTAGTAGTAGTAGTAGTAGTAGTAGTAGTAGTGGTATAAAAAAAAAAAAAAAAAAAAAAAAAATAATATATATATATATATATATATATATATATATATATATATATATATATATATATATATTAACAATACTGATGATAATTAAATATTGATAGTAATATCTTTATCAAACAAGGCGTCATATCCTAATGAAACCAGGAGGGTGATCACTCTAAAATTAGGAAGGGAGGTAGCATCGTTTATGCCCTGCCCTCCCTCACCTCTTACTGCAGTTGGATAGCGACATGAAAAAAGTGAAGAAAAGTGGAATTGTCAGTCCCCCTACTCTTTATCCTTTTTAGTTGCTCACTACGGCACTCACGACATAAAAATAAGCGCATTTTCGTCTCGTATCTTAATACCAAAACCAGAGTTTAATGATTAATTCTATCTTTACATGAATATATAACTATAAATACCAAGGGCGAAGAGTAATAAATATAAATAACTAAGTAACACTTAGAAAAATTATCCTAAGCACATCTATATCCCCTTTGTAAAGGGGTAACCGAGTCAAAGCGCACACCCCTTAACTAGAAAACCTATTCATACCCATTTTCACATATCTTAGCTCTTTCATAAACTTCGCGAGAACTACATCAAAAGCGTTGAGAGAGAGAGAGAGAGAGAGAGAGAGAGAGGAGAGGAGAGAGAGAGAGAGAGAGAGGAGAGAGAGAGGAGAGAGAGAGAGAGAGAGTGTGTATTTTAGCATTTATAAAACTCTTCTCTCTGAACTCTGGTAGAGGAGGCCCCGCGTGTAAGTATGAGCAAGTAGCAAGATAAAGATGGTAGGTGAATTACTTTCTAGAAAGATATATCCATTACAATGAAGGTCTGAATATTTCTAACAGAATCATAGATATATAACTATCGAGTGCAAGAAGATTTTGATACGATACACCCTTGTCCCAGAAAAGCCGTATTCTATTAATTCTCATTAACTCATAGAACAAAAATTGGTATATTAATTATATATTACAGAGTATGCATGCATGTCAATGTATAAAATGCAGCCTTAGGCTGGATGGAACTAAATAGATGTATTCACGAAGAGTTAAGCACTGTCTAAACACCTATTTAAGTATCCTAAAATAAAGACCACGTGTTTAGGTATACGAGGAGGAAAGAGGTAATCTTTTTACAATATTTTACAGTACTCGAGAGAGAGAGAGAGAGAGAGAGAGAGAGAGAGAGAGAGAGAGAGAGAGAGAGAGATTATTATTTTATTTTATTAATTTATTGCGCCAAGGCGTCAGACATTACATGAGTTCATACAAATAATGCTTCAAATGGATATAAAACCAAGAATTGAACATGGTTTACAGGGAGGTGTACATATTGATAAAACATTGCTGCATACTAACACACAACTCACAGAATGGCAGCACAGAGTACATTATATGCAAAAGTAAAGCTCAGAGAAACGCAGAATGCACAAACAGAATTATACAGCAACATACAGAAAATATATGTATAATTCAATATAATTAATGGCCACCAAAGTGAGGAAAACGAGCAAGAATAACATCAAGGTTGTCATCATTAAGTAAAAATGAGCAGATCTGTATTAAGTTCTGACCTCGTGGTAAAACATCTCTCACTGTGGGGCACTGAAGACAATAGTGGTCAAGAGTGTTAGCATTAGTTCGGTCGCATAATGTACAAGAGGTGTACTGTGGCATATCTAGAGAGAGAGAGAGAGAGAGAGAGAGAGAGAGAGAGAGAGAGAGAGAGAGAGAGAGAGAGAGAGAGAGAGAGAGAGAGAGAGAGAGAGAGAGAGAGAGAGAGAGAGAGAGAGAGAGAGAGAGAGAGAGAGAATGTACTTTAGCAGTGAGAGTTGCAGTGTATGGTTGATATATAGAAAAATCTATATAACATAAGAATGAGAGAGAGAGAGAATGCTGTATGTATTTTAGCAGTTATAATAGAACCGCTTGGTTAATTTAAATAGCAAATAAAATAAGAATAAAAATTATATATATATATATATATATATATATATATATATATATATATATATATATATATATATATATATATATATATATAGAGAGAGAGAGAGAGAGAGAGAGAGAGAGAGAGAGAGAGAGAGTTATACATAAAATAGAAATTGAGCAGTGTCGTAAGGACGCTCTTTGAAAGGTTTATAGGTTCTGCCTAGTTTATCAGTCTGTCATTTAGCATTCTGTGAACCCGTGTTCAGCGGTTCAAATTACGAGCTGTAACAATTAACAAGGACCATCATTACTATTATTATTGTTTACTACACCTTTGCGGGCATCATAAAAGGCGTCCATGTTGATGCCCAAACTACGAGTCATGAAGCACCGTGTAGACAGAGATGAATAATGTGCCTTTTAATATAGCCTGTTTGAAGTGATGTTTTATGGGTATGCACTCGTGGAAACTTTAAATGCATATTATAATATGTTAATGAAAGAAAAGAGAAGATATAGGGTGTACGGCGTGTGCGTGTGTGTGTGTGTGTGTGATATATATATGTATATATATATATATATATATATATATATATATATATATATATATATATATATATATATATATATATATATATATATATCATCTCCATGATAGCCGGAAAGCGTATATACAGAGTAATATAAATCGTTCATTATGATCATTATAGATTTAATTAGTGTGTACAGCTGAGCATGAAATGGCGACATTAAAATAAATTTACCTTCACTTTTTTATGCGCAGGTATGTGTCATTTAAGGTTTTAATATAACCTATTTTTATGCGAATGTACAATTACCTAGAAAAATACTTTTCCCCCCTTGTTCCGCTTAGTTACTGATATAGTCCGAATCTCCTTCCAGAGTAAATTAAATTTTCTGTTATGGGTCATATCATGATTTTTAAAAAGGGGGTTAAGCATAAGAGCAGCGGGATAGGTCCTTTTCGGCACCTTATCAGAGCTCCAAAAAGTAGATATACTCTTTCATGATAGACTCGTCAAGATTAGTGATGCACTCAATTATCTTGCTTAGATGACAGGGGTCACCACAAAAGGTTGCCACTAACGTCTTCATTTTATGGTCATGTGGCTTAGCGGAGAGAATTTGTTAGTCACTTACCTAACTTAGTTACGGTAACAATAAAAGTAATTTATATATATATATATATATATATATATATATATATATATATATATATATATATATATATATATATATATGTGTGTGTGTGTGTGTGTGTGTGTGTGTGTGTGTGTGTGATTTTACTGTACATGTACAACTGACCGTGAATACATTCACGTACACATACAAAGATATACAGGCGGTACTTAACAATATACAGGGTGGTACATAACCTTTTGCTACGAAGGGCATAAAAACAACGAGTAAAAGAACAGTACAACTTATTGCACATATGTATTGCATAAAATCCAGAGAATCTGTCATGCCCTTAATAGTCGATACGGAAGCCATACGAGTTTCGCACAGCCTGCAATCTTGACGTGTATGATCTGAGCAGCGACACACAAGAAATGAGTGTCGAACTCAGGACCCTCATATATACCATGCAGATGTCTCACATGCTTGTCTTCTGAATACCGAAGAACGTCATGTTTCTGGAGCCTCTTGGCCTCCATTCTGTCTTTCAGGATTGCTCCAATGTGTTCGGCAGGGTTGATGTCCGGTGAATTTCCGGGCTATTCGGTTCAATCGAAAAACAAGTCATTCCCAGAGTCCTTCAACAGATTTTGCCCAGAGTCCTTCATCAGATTTGCCCAGATCCTTCAACAGATTTTGCCCGAGTCCTTCATCAGATTTTGCCCCTCATTTGCGCGAGAGCATGGAGCACAGTTGTGGATAAAACACACTTCCTCAGGGTCTGACATGTTTCCAGTCTCCTTTGAGAACTGAATCACATTTTCCTGCAAAATCTTGTTGCGAAAGTAAGTTGCCATTCAACTCTCTTCCTCTAACTTGGTTATCCACAAGAGACGCTTAACAAGGAAGTACAGAAACTTGGAACCCAACACATTTGCTATCGTTCTGTCTTAAATCTCTCTTGTTCTGAAAATCAGGAAGCCAAACGGTCAAGACGCAGCATTCATCACATGGGCAGAGGTGCAAGAGTCTTCTTTTTCCAACTGAGACAAAAATCACAATAATAAAAACAATTCTCAGCCGTTACACCGGATTTCATGGGCTCTGGAATCGCGTGAAAAAACTTTCATCCCTCTTCGCAATTGGTACCGACAAGCCAACTGCCGCATCACAGTCTTACCACTCTGTATGTTGTAATTGGAGTCATTAGTGTGTATGTAAAAATGCATATTTTTTTTATCTACATACAATTAGCCAAAGTATATGTGCAAGTGTACATGAGTATACGTAAATACTTTAAATCTGCATATATATTAGCAAATATAATGACTGAATATGAAATAGGCAATATGTGTGCACATAAAGTAAGTGTATATTAAATTACATAATTTTCATAAATATGTATGTAACAACATTTTCTGTAACTGAAATTACACACACAATATCTATCTATCTATCTATCTATCTATCTATATATATATATATATATATATATATATATATATATATATATATATATATATATATATATATATATATATATATATAATATATACGTCCTTTACACGTACATAAATGTGTGCAAATATAATTTTCGTAAATGACGTCATCTGTACATATACATATATGTACATGAGTGCTTGCACTTACACAATTTACCCTACATACATGTGCGCACCAATAATTGTTGTAACTGAAGCTTCCATATTTACACACCCACTGTCACAGCTATTGAACCTCCCTTTCACCATAAATCTGTTTCCCCACGTTCACGCAGGAAGAGGAGTATTGCAGTAAGAGGAAGAGGAGAAAGAGGAGGAGCAAGAGGAGGAAATAGAGGAAAAAAGACAATGTGAGGAACAAGCAGAAGAGAGGAGATAGGCCAAAAAAATGGGAAAAAAATGCTAAATTAAGGAAATAAAGAGGGAAATTTTTCTGAAAAAAGGGGAAAATGAGTGGAAAGGATAGAGAAGAATAAGAGGAAAAGTAGGAATAGGAGGAGGTGAAGGATGGATTGGATTCGGTTTTACGTCACGAACTCCCTTTTCTACTGAGGGCTAGGACGGTTGCCTTCTTACGAAGGACTTGTTTTGGCAAATGTAATCGTTACCCTGAGTGTATGCCCTTACTAACCTCAGTCCGTGACGGGGCGCGAACCCTGGACCTGCCGCCTCAGAAAGAAAGGATAGAGAAGAATAAGAGGAAAAGTAGGAATAGGAGGAGGTGAAGGATAAAGAAGGAAAATTGAGGAACAAGCATAAGAGACCAGATAAGGAAAAAACTAGAAAAAGTTAGAAGAGGGAAGGTAAAGTTACTATAAATAAGAGGGACACGAGAAGAAAATATGAATACCCAAAAATAAAAGATAAAGGAACGCACGAAGAGAAAGAAAAAAAAATATAAATGAATGGAGAGCCGAGTACGAAAAATCAAAAGATGAAGAGGGCAGCAAGAGAACTTTATGAAGAAAAGAATATATGTGAATGAGTAGTAGTAATAGTAATAGTAGTATTTATTAATCTATTTATTTTTAACCTCTTAATTTGTGACATTATCCGAATGTAGGGTCAATAATATAGTAATTCTTTACTCACCAGAGAGGATTTTACCTATTTCTATATATATTAATATATACATTTACATACATACATACATAAATACACATATATATATATATATATATATATATATATATATATATATATATATATATATATATATATGTATATATATATATATATATATATATATATATATATATATATATATATATATATATATATATATTAATTTATTCATATCTCTGAATGATTACGCTTTATGCTCTAACGAGTATTTTTTATACAAGTGTAATAAACATTGAATAAATAAAACTACGCCCGGAAGAAAATATCCAGGAAATAGATAGGTAGACAGATACGCAAATAAAAACTGTGAGGAAAATTACTATGCAGCAAGTTAGTGGACAAACCATCATCAAGATTATAGAAATGATTATTAGTTACTTTTTTCTAATAACATTTCAGCGATGGCTTTATATAGTTGAGACATTCAGAGTGTGATGGCAAAACTACTCTCTCTCTATCTCTTATTTACTATGCGAGCTGCTTTACAGACGGTTTTTGACCTTATCGAAAGTTAGATGCACTCACTCAGCCTGCTGAGATGACAGGGCCTACCACCCGAGGGAGTCTGCTAATCTATATTATTCTTAAGTGTTCTGATGAGGATATGCTGTACGGACCACCCTGAATGATCGAACCTGGGATCTCCTGGGTGAAAGGCAGGAACTATATGTAGATATAGAAAATATTAAGGAATTTTTTAATTTCCACTCCAAAGTAGGTCTTCCAGTTTATCAGTGGGATCAAACCGACTACTGCTCCTTGAAAAGGAGTTGCTTGGGGATTTAAGACTCGATCGTAGGTCTGTCATATCCAGAGTCGAGCACTCTGACCACTCAGCCATTATGGTCTTCAAGGATATAAAAGTTTGAATAAGATGGAATGTTAGAGCATTCTGACTCTACCGTGACCCCGACACAGAAGTCATAATACTTCTCCATCTGAAAGTTTATCCGTCATTTATTAGGGTATTTCAAAGCACTGTATGTTTCAAGATATTTTCTGTGACCAATAGACAAAATGAAATGTTAATTTCCTAGTTGTTTCGTATGCTCAAAATGGCGGAAGAAATGGGGAGATGAATGCCTTAGCAGAATTTTTTTTTTTTTTTTAGATTCTCCACCCAAGAATGGGTGGAATGGGTCATGGAGGACCCGTAAGGCGGGCGTCAGCTGGCACAGCCCCCCCCCTGTACTGTCCAGCCATAGCAGTAACCTCTCCAGTAAACAGCTTAATCTCCCTTGCCTGGACGGGGCTCAATCCGTCGACCTCGCGACTGAGAGGACAGCGCGTTACCACTGTACTAGCCAGAAGGCTTTTTTGCAGAAGAAAATGGGAAGAAGGATGTAAAGGAAGTTAAAATTTGTTATAACTTATCAGATAATGCAGATAGGAATTAAACAAACTAAAACTGTTAAAATATTACCATTATCATTATTATCACTATTTCTATTTCCATAAAAATGAAAAAAAAAAACAAGATGTGAAATATAAGAAACTTCGAATTTTTCAAAGATTTATTTTTTTACTTGCTTCTTTCCATTTTTAAAGTCGTCCTCAGATTAACACTTCTGCACTCAAATGCAAGTGTTACTGTATGTTAGTCTGTTTATCTGACTTATCTATTTCGTTCATGTCTCTATCTTACTATCTCTCTCCCCTCTTTCCAATGCCCTAAAATGTTGTAACCCTTCTAAAAATATTATATCACTGCAGTTCCCTAGCATCTCTCTCTCTCTATCTCTCTCTCTCTCTCTTCTGCAACCTTTGTCTATGACTTTCTTGAAACTAGCATCTCTCTCTCTCTCTCTCTCTCTCTTCTGCAACCTTTGTCTATGACTTTCTTGAAAGTAGCATCTCTCTCCTCTCTCTCTCTCTCTCTCTCTCTCTCTCTCTCTCTCTCTCTCTCTCTCTCTCTCTGTCTCTCTCTCTCTCTCTCTCTCTCTCTCTCATTTAGGTATATATCATTCTACTTCGGCTCATCCTTCTAGGATATTTTGGGGTCCGCATTTAGGCTTAAAAAATTCCGTATAAATCTCGTATATTCCCCTATTTTACTTCAGGAGAATACTTCCGTGTTCTCCTGCATGTCAGAAAATTCGACTGAAAGGGGCGGAGCGGGGGGACTGGGAATCCCTTCCTCTATATTTTCTTCCCGTAAAGAGTAAAAGTATTTTGCTTTGACTCAGCCACCCACATTCATAAGGGGAAATTAGCCCCTAGTATATAGACAGACAGATAAAAGAAGTAAAAAAAATCAAACATCATGAGGCTTCTAGTAAAAAAAAAAAAATAATAAAAAAAAATAAATAAATATATATATATATATATATATATATATATATATATACATATATATATATATATATATATATATATATATATATATATATATATATATATATATATATATATATATATATATATATATATACAGCCCAATTTACCATCTTTCTCCAATCTCATTCGTTTTCTCATTCTCTCTCTCGTTCACTTAGTTTTCTCCCCTCTTCCAATGGCCTCCTCTTTCCCTTGGAAGTCCCTGATCGTTGTTTTCCCCTCTTGCTTCTCCCCTTCTGATGCTCTCTCTCTCTCTCTCTCTCTCTCTCTCTCTCTCTCGCTCGCTCTCACTCCTACCCCTCTGATGGTTCCCACCCTTCTTCCCATATATCGCCTGTCAGTGTGCAATTGCAATAATGGGACTTCATTAGCATACGACTCATTAAGTCATCCTCATAGCAAGTCTCTCTCTCTCTCTCTCTCTCTCTCTCTCTCCGGTGTAATTTCTAAAAAAGCAATTCGAAATAGAGGAGACCCTTTCCCTCATGAGGATATACCATCTAACGATATATAAAAAATAAATAAAGTGAGTAAATAAAATATGTACCTGGAAAACGTAAGTACATTCGATAAAAAATACCATTTGTTACCTGACTCGGTATCTGGTGTAGTTGCTAGGGATATGAATGTGTGTTACGGTTTTACGTCACGGACTCCCTTTTCTACCAAGAGCTAGGACGGTTGCCTTCTTGCAAAAGACTTGCTTTAGCAAATTTAATCGTTACCCTGAGTGCATGCCCTTGCTAACCTCAGACCGTGACGGGGCGCGAACCCTCGACCTGACACCTCAAAGTCGCGAACGCTACCGCTTGAGCCACGGTGACTTTGGTAGGGATATATATATATATATATATATATATATATAATAAATCGTACCAAGTGTGCAAATCACCCAGAAGCGCTAGTTCGCTTTTCATAACCATTTAAATAGTACTTGAAATAAACAAGAGTACCTGTAACAGTAGCAACCACAACGACTACTATTACAATCATAATTACACTTCGCAGAATTTATTAACTAGATGGCCAATTCCGTTCTTAACAACCATAACAACACTTCCCAGAATTTATTAACTAGGTGGCCAATTCCGTTCTTAACAACCATAACAACATTTCAAAGAATTTATAAACTAGATGGCCAATTCCGTTCTTAACAACCATAACAACATTTGACAGAATTTATTAATCATATGGCCAATTCCGTTCTTAACAACCATAACAACAGTTCTAAAGAATTTATTAGCTAGAGGACCAATTCCGTTCTTAACAACCATAACCCTACTTCAAAGAATTTATTAACTAGATGGCCAATTGCGTTCTTAACAACCATAACAACACTTCAAAGAATTTATTAACTACATGGCCAATTCCGTTCTTAACAACCATAACAACACTTCAAAGAATTTATTAACTAGATGGCCATTTACGTTCTGAATAACCATTTAAACAACATTTATAAGAAAACTAGAATAAGTGTAACAGTAGCAACCACAACGACCAATCTTACAACCATAAAAACAAGCCTAACAACTACAAAAAAAAAAGATTAATAGATATTTTTAATAATAAATAAATAATAAAAACAAACAGTAACTGTAATAACAGTAGCAACCAAAACGACCACTATTACAATCGCAAGTACACGGGCAACAACTACAATAACAAGATTAACAGAGCTTATTAATTGATGAGAAACTGTTTTTAACAACTATTTAACAAGCACATTAATAAAAACTAGAATAACTGTAACAGTAGCAACCACAACGACTACTATTACAACCATAAAAACACGTTTAACAACTACAATAACAAGAGTAACCGAGTTTATTACAAGAACGAGAGGAAGAAGAAGACCCTATTCTGAAGGGGGAGTAGACGAAGCTCTATAGGAGAGGGTCACAGGAAAGCCAGCCACCCCGTAGCAGCATTTGGCAGGCCCGACTTTAATTACTCAACTGTCAAATCTACGACTTTAATGATCTCGCTGAAAAATTAAACCTTGTGCTTTGAATCCGATGGTTAGTGATGGCAACATGGCTAGCTACGGGGGCGTTCGCATGTCCCCATTTGTATAGGTTATAATTAAAGCTAGACCGGCATAATGTATTCTCTTTGTAAACAACAATGGTATGCGGCGTTGAGAGACAAAGAACGGAACTCTTGCGTCATTGATGGTTACTATTTCAAGAAAATAGATATGGAAGCTTCCTTGAGAGTGGATTTCAACCTCCTACCTTCAAGTTTTTTAAACAAAGGCCCGATTTCTTAAACAGTGTAAACCTAGGATACCATATTGTTAGTTAGCTAGACACATACAAAAGGATTTCATAAACGCATCTGACGCGATTCTTTGTATGGCTAGGATCCCGTACGGGATCCTAGGCCCTTTTTCTTAACCAGTGTAAACCTAGGATACCATATTGTTAGCTAGACACACACAAATGGATTTCATAAACACATCTGACGCGGTGGGATCCTAGCCATACACAGAACCTCGTCAGATGCGTTTATGAAATCCATTTGTGTGTGTCTAGCTAACTAACAATATGGTATCCTAGGTTTACACTGTTCAAGAAATCGGGCCAAAGAAGCTTTATTACAAGACATAACAATGCTAATATATAAGCAGATCCCATGGTCCGAAAGAGATCTGTACACCTGTGATATTTAAAGACGATGGATTCAAGAGCATCCAGGATCATTAGATCTTTAGGTAGAAATTTTATAGGTGAGAGATACCAAGCTGTTGGTGAATGGAAAATTAGGTGCTATTGTGAGGCAAGGAGCAAGAAAGTGATAACTGATTGTAAGGCTTACGAAATGCATAGGAAATTAAGATTCCTAAAAGAAAGCGAGATTAATGTACCAACTTTATTCAACTTAGAAATGAAACTATGTACTTAAATAGAGCATCATTTGAAGCAACGGCCGCCCGTTGCGATACTACAGCTGAAGGTTTCTTGAACTCAAATAGGTCTGTCCAGGCCAGTTTGATGTTAAGTCTGCCTTCAGTTACGGTTCTTTTTCTATGCCTACAGCTACACTGAGTATTCTTGGATATTCATTACACATCTTTTATTATCCCTTCACATCTGACAAGTCATTACACTCTCCATCTCTGTTTCTCTTTACTTTATGTATTTTTTCGCGCCCAGGCCCGATGAGGCCTGTTTTATTTTATTATTTTTTGGCCCGTTCTGGTGTCACAATCATAAAAAAAAAATTACAACTAAAATCAATACTGACGTTTATTAATAGCATGCATTTATTTAAAAGCACTCTACTCTTGTACATCTTCTGGATAGCTAAATGGGTATGACACTTGAATGAATTTAAACATGTAACTAATTTTTACGTTTCATAATTTATCTTAGTCCCCATTTGGGGGTGGT
Organism: Halocaridina rubra; assembly: GCA_037179515.1. Taxonomy (NCBI): domain Eukaryota; kingdom Metazoa; phylum Arthropoda; class Malacostraca; order Decapoda; family Atyidae; genus Halocaridina; species Halocaridina rubra. The sequence goes on along the minus strand of JAXCGZ010009460.1, from coordinate 90,473 downwards.
CACAGCTAGATTGAAGCTGGAGAATTAAGGGTGGATACCCTTCCTATCACCCCTCTGGGCTCAATCGTAGGCCCATCACCTCCCAAGTAGAGCGATCTACTACTTAAGCCACGACGGTTGAGGCTTGTACAGGCATAACAGGTAACAATTTAATTAATTTATTTATTCTACGTTTTGTTCCATTATTAGTCACCATTTGGGGGTGGTCACAAAAGGATGGACTGTGGGGAATTTAGGGCTAGATGTCCTTCCTAACGCCCCGCCGTGAGCTCAACTGCGGGTTGGTATGTCACCTTCCGAGTCGAGTATTCTAACTACTATGCTGCCACGGTTCCCATTTAGCATAATCAAATGTATCTCTTTAATAGCACTACACTGAAGTACAAAACACCATCCTCATCTCTGCCTTGTCCTTAACCTTTTACTTTTTCTTCGTCTTAATGTTTTCTTCGTACCCGGGCCTTTATTGAAGAGGGCAATTTTCTTGCATATTCCGGTGTCACACTCATAAAATAAAAAGTCTCTTGAATGTTGTTTAATAATGACTGAAGACTGGCATTGGCATTGCCTTTAATGCGAATCGTAGACATATAATAGACGCAATTCCCCTTGTAATTGGGTGGCCGAGTCAAAGCGCAAACATTCACCAGAAACTTGTATACCTCGATCACTCCCCTAAGCTCCTTGGGACATTTAGGTGTCCACCCCCATTCATTAAGGCTAACTGTGACACATAAAACGATGCAACATTGCAATAATACTATTAATAATAATAATTATGATTATCATTATCATCATCATCATCCAAGGGTTACTCTAACCGGTATGCTAAAGTAAACACACTTCATGTTATGCATCACTTAATAGCGTCATCGAAATTAAATATAATACCTCTAAGTATCGGTCAAGTTCTTAGGGTCTTATATTCTTTGAAAGGAAGCCGCTTGGTATCGGATTTATTTATTTGGTTTCCATTGCGTTACGTACTCACGGCTCCAGAGACCAACGAAGCTTAATGAACGAGATCCATATGGTCGGAATTCTCAAGCATAACTCGGAACTTAGACCTCTGTGGTGCTTGACTGAAGAGAAGTTGCGGGAACAAAAATATTCTTGGCAATCATGGGCCGTGATGCTTGAGGAAAAATAAAAATAAATATAAAATTTTGCCAACGCTTCAAGACTCATTCTGAGGTAATAATTATGGCTGCTGATTGTATGGCATGTGAGAGAGTCGCTGTTAATAGGAATCTGAGCGAGTTGGTTCTGGAACCGATGCTTATAAAACAAGTTCTACTTGAGTGACCGGACTAGGAGATAATCTCTCTCTCTCTCTCTCTCTCTCTCTCTCTCTCTCTCTCTCTCTCTCTCCTGGCACATCCAAAAAGAACCCAGAAACGCACCCTTTACAGCCGCCGCCCCCATTCGAAAACAAAACACTAAATCAGGTTTTGTGCCTCAACCCATGATAATCGTAGAGTTATTGTGATTATAAGATAGGGAAGCCGTGCATGCGAAGCTTTATAATGATAAGGAGGCTTTTATAGAGCTCAAAATGATCGTGTTAGTGAGAGCCAACACACAACCTTAAGAAGACAGACAAAGACGGCGCCAACTACTATCAAACAGCCGAAAAAATGGCATTAAGTGGCATTTCCCCCCCCCCACAAGGGTAAATGTGCATAATTGGCACATATCAAATTGGTATGGAATAGGTGAAGGAGGAACGGGCAGGAGATATCTCCAAGTGTGTATCTTTCTCTCCAAGGAATGATAACCGATTCACAGGTAAGAAGAGGAGACGAGGAGTCTCTAGTCGGAGACTGGGCAAGATTAGGCTACTTTCACACCAAAGTGGCACGACGCACGTGGCATGCCACATGGCGCGGCTGTTGAAAACGAACATCCGGAAATATACGAAACTTTTCACACAGAAGTGGCGTGACAGGTCTCATGTGCCACGTGCGACTCGCAACGCAAGTCGCAAGTGGCACATGGGACGTGTCACGCCACTTCTGTGTGAAAAGTTTCGTATATTTCCGGATGTTCGTTTTCAACTGCCGTGCCATGTAGCATGCCAAGTGCGACGTGCCACTTTGGTGTGAAAGCGGCCTTAATGTATACTTCCAGGCGTCTAAAAAGAACTGGATGAGTTCAGGAAAGAGATTTGACCCTTCTGCTACCACCAGCATTTCTTCTTATTCCCAATGGCGAGACGATAAAAAAGAGCAATTTTTAGTACTGCTGTAAATTATTTTAATTATTCTCTCTTGATATAACTACAGTAAAATAATATAGTTGCAAAGATTTAAATAAATAAGGAAAACATTCATTAATAAAGTTACTTAAACTCATTAATGAAAAAAGAGATTGAAAAAAGTTATGAGTGTATTTTTATTTGGATTATTACGAACGAATATTATTAATTAAATAGCGATTATATAAAATCTAAAGTGATAGATAATACAGAGACCAAAAATGCTGGAATACCGCAAGAATACAAACATCATCAATATATTATATAAGACAGTCCGAGCCCTTTGTCATTTAAGTCCAAGTCTTAAGTCTACGGTAGGAGTTCACAGTGCATGGTTTGCTGTCCATTGCAATATGAAATGAAGTTTGAGAAATGTCAACTTTCATATATCCAATGATATATTCATGCATACATATACATATACACACATATGTGTGATATATATATATATATATATATATATATATATATATATATATATATATATATATATATATATATATATATATATCTACATGAGCCATTTTCCCCTTATAAGGAGAGTGCCTGAGTCAAGGCATATTACTCTTGACAATTAGGAAGAGAAAATACACAGGAGGGGATTCCCAGTCCCCTCGCTTCATCCAATATAGTCTACTCTTACGAAACGCAAGGGAACACGGAGGAAGTATTCTAGCCACGCTCCCTCAGGGGGAATATATATATATATATATATATATATATATATATATATATATATATATATATATATATATATATATATATATATATACACAAACATAAACCCCTCCTCAAGTACAACTTGTATTGCAAAGGACATCCAGTTAGAAGAGATATTATCTAGCTTGAGAGAGAGAGAGAGAGAGAGAGAGAGAGAGAGAGAGAGAGAGAGAGAGAGAGAGAGAGAGAGAGAGAGAGAGAGAGAGAGAGAGAGAGAGAGAGAGAGAGAGTTTATTCCCAATAAAAACGTCATTATATTATATCTTATGTGTAATATTTACAGTTGTAATATGTCACTAACTTCTACTGTCGACTATCCTGTCACAGAAGCAGAAGAGGCAATGAAATTGCGGCCAATAGGAAATTAATAATCACTACTACTAATACTAAATCTGAGTCCGTTCTTGCTCCTCGTTGTTATCGACACTTTGACAAGAGAGTTAAGAAATAATGAAGAGCTGTGGGAACTGATGTTTGCCGATGATTTAGTCATTATAACAGTCAAAGAAGAAAAACTGCAAGAAAGGTTTTTAGCATGGAAAAGGGCCCTAGAAAAGAAAGGAGTAAAGGAGGTCAGGAAGAGGTAAACCTCCAAACAGAAGATGGTACAGTGCTAAGTCAGAGCAGTGAGTTTAACTACTTGGGATCAGTATTAACAGAGGAGAGAGGTACTGAGAAAGCAGTGAGAAAGAGAGTGAGGAAAGCATGGCGAAAATGGAAAGAAGTGACTGGAGTTATCTTAGACAAGAAAACGCCGTTAAAACTCAGAATGAAGATATACAAGACAGTGGTCAGGCCTGTACTGCTATATGGGGCAGAAGCTCGGTCGCTTAGGAGGAGAGAGGAGGGACTGTTGGAGAGAACAGAAATGAGGATGGTTAGATGGATTGCTGGAATATTATTACTGGAGAGGAGGGAGAGACGAGATATAAGAAGAATGTGTGGAATTTGTAATGTCATAGAGAAGGCTAGGGAAGCTCGTCTTAGATACTATGGCCATGTAGAAAGAAGAGGGGAGGAAGAACCAATCAGGAGAGCTAAGAACAAGCCAGTGATAGAGAGAAGGAGTGTGGGGCGCCAGCGGATCAGATGGATGGGCGTGGTGGGGAGGGATATGGTTGAAGTTGGATTGGAGGAGGGAGATGCAAGGGATATGAACAAGTGGAGGAAGTTGACTCGAGCGGCCGACCCAGCTATTCCGTGGGATTAATAAGGTCGAAGGAAGAAGAAGACTACTAATACTAATAATATTATATCACTATTGTTACATATGCTAAGCCTTCAAGAAGCTAGGACTACGGATATGATTCTGAAATACAGCATAATAATAATTCATCAACAATGTTTTCACAAGGATGAACTCTGGGTAGCGGTACCGAGATTACCATACAGTTGTTGTTTGTCGTTTTGTGCCAGATTACTATAAAGTTGTTGTTTGTCGTTTTGTGCCAACTTACCACACAGTTGTTGCTTGTCGTTTTGTGCCAAATTAACACACAGTTGCTGTTTGTCGTTTTGTGCCAGATTTACCATACAGTTGTTGTTTGTCGTTTTGTGCCAGATTGCCATACAACTGTTGTTTGTCGTTTTGTGCCAGACTACCAAAAGTTGTTGTTTGTCGTTTTGTGCCAGATTACCACACAACTGTTGTTTGTCGTTTTGTGCCAGATTACAATAAAGTTGTTGTTTGTCGTTTTGTGCCAGATTACAATAAAGTTGTTGTTTGTCGTTTTGTGCCAAATTACCATACAGTTGATATTTGTCGTTTAGTGCCAGATTACCACGCATTTGTTGTTTGTCGTTTTGCGCTAGATTAACATACAGTTGCTGTTTGCCGTCTTGTGACACTATTAATCCTCATTCCAATGAGGGTGCACACAGACAGCTTGGAGTTGGGGAATTATTATATCTTTTATGAGTATACCACGGGGACGGCCGCAAGAAACCTACCCTATTTGAGATCGGCCGCCAAGAAAGGTAGGATGTTTTTCCTAATGCCTCACGATGGGTTCGCACACGGGTGTGACATTTTTCGAGTCAAGCGATTTCACCACTGCGATACAGCGGTTACCTAAGAATTACACAGAGTAAGAAACTCAGCACATTCACAGAAAAAGTAAGCAATATATTAAGCTAATCAATAAAGACAGCAGTTAACAGTGGCATATCGCACAGCAATTTAAACCTAGGCTAGTCCAATCTAGAAATATTTCTTTTAATAAATTTAAGGACTGGGAATTGTGTGTCCTTATTTGCGCATGAGGTCTTGGTGTAATTGGTCTCATTAGTGGCTTCTCATTTCTGTTTGATATACTTAGTATGACTACTGAGTAGAGAGGAATAAGGAGACGACCGATGCCATCCCTTCCCTTTAATATAATCGATATGACTACTATCTCACTCATTTATCCATGAGCTCTTTTTTTTTTTTTTATGATTGTGACACCAGGACGGGCCAAAAAAAATAATAAAATAAAACAGCCCTCATCGGGCCTGGGCACGAAGAATAAATAAAGTAAAGAGAAACAGATGGAGGGTGTAATGACTTGTCAGATGTGAAGGGATAATAAAAGATGTGTGATAAATATCCAAGAATATCCAGTGTAGCTGTATTGCAGTTGGATTCACAACTAGCTTTCTATTTCCGTTTATTTACTCATTATGCATCCTGAGTAGGCAGTAGGTAGGAAAATACAGACGACACTTCTGTCCCTTCCACGTTATCAATGCTACTACTCAAAATCCCGATTCTTCATCCGCAAGTTCTTCGTGGAATTGGTTTCACAACTGGCCAGCCATATCTTTTTTTTTGTATTCTTGAAAACAGCTGAGTAGCCAGGCGCTAGGAAACGAAAAAGCCACTAACGTGCCTTCCCCATCAATCGATACGACTAATTGAAAATCATATTTTTTTCAGCAAGAAACGAGGCGTAGCTACTAATATTCTCATATTTTTTAATTCCACCGTTCACGACGATTCTACCAATAAATAATCACCGAACGTTGCCGTGGCAAAGTGGTAGCGTCTGCGACTTTGAGGCGTCAGGTCGAGAGTTCGCGCCCCGCCACGGTCTGAGGTTAGTAAGGGCATGCCCTCAGGGGTGACGATTACATCTGCCAAAACAAGTCCTTCGCAAGAAGGCAATCGTCCTAGATCTTGGTAGAAAAGGGAGTCCATGACGTAAAACCGAATCGGATAGTTTGCAAAGCACCCGAAAAAACTCCATTTCGTGCTCAGTAATTTAATATTGACAGTGAAGTCAATCAGGTATGTGTCGTATTGATTAAACATGATTACTATGTCACTGGTGATTTGATTAAGTGCCATTTCTTATTCACTGCCTTGACCTTTTGTAAGCAGGTGCGGCTGAAGTGCGCGCTGCAATATGATTGATGATATATACTTAAGCCATGTGAATATATATATATATATATATACATATATATATATATATATATATATATATATATATATATATATATATATATATATAATTTTCGTATATAGGTATTCATGTGCATGTATCTATGTGTATGTGCGCTTACACATATATGCACACACACATACAGATACATACCAATAATCACCATAGTTTCTATGGGGTCAGCACCTTCAAAGCCTATCAAAACAGTAAATATAACACCAGTCAGCCAAATGAGACCATAAAACCCATAAATATATAACAATCATCATTATAAAAAAAAAAAAGGACAATAGCAACATCAACAAACGAAAATAAAGATCACACCACCGCCAAGTCTAATCAATAATGAGTAAGCGCTTGGGCCCATAAACAACCCCACAGCAGAGAGCATTTGCAACCCATACCTTATATACCAAAGAAGTAACAACACAAACCGAAAGACCCAAACAAGGCCATAAATAATGAGGCAGCGAACCGAGCCTTCGTATGGCTGTGCAATGGAGCAGTGAGGTCCACTCAAACAAAAATTATTGTGTAGTATATTTCAGCTGCTATGACACGACCAACGTATCACGCCATAATTCATTCGTTACAGGTACATATACACCTATCAGGATCCTCAGCCCCCCGCCCCCTCATTTCTTATTTTTTTTTGCATTTTCTTTACCTACCTCAGCGACTCTAGCTAAGCCAATATATAAAAAATGCATCGAGGTAATGTGGATTTTTTTTTAGGCCGCTTTCACACCCAAGTGGCACGTGGCATGTCAGGTGGCACGCCAATTCAAAACGAACATCCGGAAATATATGAAACCTTTCACACAGAAGTGGCGTGACACGTCCCATGTGCCACGTGCGACTTACGTCGCAAGTCGCACTTGGTATATGAGACGCCACTTGTGTGTTAAAGGGTTCATATATTTCCAGATGTTCGTTTTCAACTGGCGCACCACGTGGCATGCCACGTGCGACGTGCCACTTGGGTGTAGAAGCGGCCTTATTGTTGATGAGCACATCTTTTATGTGTCTGTGTGTTCCGTTTGGCACAGGTCAACACGTACATATCATGTTCTGCTTATTTTTTTCTTATTTTCTTCATCTACCTCACAGAGACACTACCTCAGCCAATATATAAAATACTGTATTGAGGGAAAGTGGTCGTTAGGAGGGACGAACAGTATGTTGAGAGGAGGGTGATGGAAATGGATATACAGGGTAGGAGAGGGAGGGGGAGACCAAAGCGTAGGTGGTTGGATTGCATCAATGACGACCTGAGGTCTAAATGTTTGATGGGTGATGAGGTATGGGACAGGAACATATGGAGAACACTGGCCAGAAACATCGACCCCACATAAAAGTGGGAAAAGATGTAGACGAAGAAGAAGATTGAGGGAAAGTGGACTTCCATAACTAGTGATTGTTGTGTTTGTCTGTGATCCACTTGCACAGGTCAACAAATACTTATGAGACTCCTTCGACCATTTTTTTTTAATATTCTCTACTTGCCTTGGAGGTCCTCTATAGCTACCCCAAGACCTACAAAATCCATCGAAGTAATATGGATTTTCTTTTTTTTATTAATATTGGTGACGGTATCTAGTGTGCATGTCTCTATGTACTGTTTGTAAAAGATGTGGATATTGAAAGCAAATTTGTCGTCCCTGTCTGTATACTGGCGCAACAGACATTGTATGAAAAATGCATCACGAAGGAGTGGCATTTTCTTCCACTGGAAAGCATGTCTGTTTAGTATGTCTGCATGTTCTGTTTGCAAAAGACATGTTGGGCAAAATATATTTTTATTTTTATTTTATTTTATTTATTAATTAATTAATTTTTTTTTTTGCTACTGAGAATATTTACTGGGATGGTCTGTGTGTTCTGTTTGGAACAGACATGATATAAAAATGGGTCATAATGATTTGATATTTTCCACTGAATTGTGGCATATCTGCTCTGCTTGTGTGTATGTACTGTCTGCAACAGACAACAAATGATTCACATTGTTAATGAGGCTACATGCAGTGAGTCATATATCAAACATTACAATTGCTCTCAAACAGCATCAGTATATGTCTATCTATGTACAAGTGCCATATTCCCCCTCATAAGGAGGGTGGCTGAGTCAAAGCAATATACCTTCAGAAGAAAATACAGAGGAGGGGATTCCCAGTCCCCTCGCTCCGCCCCATTTAGTCGACTTTTACACGCAGGGGAACACGGAGGAAGTATTCTTGCCCCCCTCCCTCACTTAATGCAAAAATTAGAAATTCTCACAAAATATACAAACGCATTCCCAAATAAGAATTGACAAATAGTTCACTTAAATATTTCCTCTGACATGAACATGATGTACCAACAAATATAACAATGCTTCATTATTCTGTTAACAAAAATTCCAAACCTGGGCGATAGGCGAAGAGTTCGAAATAAAATTCATCACCATTGCTTAGAAGTCACACTTACCCTATAAAAAGCACATGGTAACTTCTTTATTAAGAGTCAAGTCGTAAAGTCTCCTGGGCCCAAAAAAGGCACCGTAAAAGATAATATTTATGTTTGATAATAAATAATAGATGAGAAATTGTTCTCTCGCTTTTATCCTTAACTACTCTGCAAAAGTTTTTGTTTCTAATTGGTTCTTCAGTCTTAAATCTTTCAGCTGATACTGGAGATGAATTATTAATCAATTTGTTCAATTTTTAAAGCTTTTAAAAAGTTTATTTCTTCTCGTATTTAATTGGTAATAGCTCTTATAATAAGTGTCAAAATTAAATGAAAATAATGAATTAAAATGCTATTTAAGGACGACCTTTGAGGTCTATGTATAGTGAACAATACTGATAAAATGTTAGAGAGAATTTTTAGTTGAAACATTAGAACGTGAGTAACATCCAGAACTCATTACTTCCTAGGGAAAAGTTGTTATGCTTTACAGTATAAAGAATATCTTACCAACAATAAAACTCTAGCTATTATTCATATAACAGAAAAGTAGAAGTGATAAATAGAGGAAAACTCTGTTTTCTTAAAGAAGTTATGCATGGCAGCGTAGGTCAACAGTACATTTCCATCAACAAAACTGGAATGATTTTTCCAGTTACGGAATAGCGACAGAGAAAACGGGAGATAACATTTTTTCTCAAAGAACCGGTCGCGCACACACAAATACAAGCATGTATACATACATACATACATACATACATACACACATACACACACAAAGGACTATATGAAAATCTATAACCCTACTGATTTTTATGACCAAAAGATAAAACCATAGAAATGTAATATTTGAAATGAATGTCGCAAATAAAATACCCTCGGGATAAAAAAATAATAATTTGGTTATTACCTTTTGAATACATTTAAATAAATCGCAAAGTTAGAAAAGTAGTAATATACACAACACCTAACCGGTAGGTCATCGGATTCTTCCTTCAGTTACGGTTATATTTTATGCCTACATCAACACGGAATATTCTTGGATATTCATTACACACCTCTTATTATCCCATCACTTCTGACAAGTCATTACACTCTCCATCTCTGTTACTTTTTACTTAATGTATTCTTCGTGCCCGGCTCGGTGGGGGTTGTTTTATTTTATTTTATTTTTTTGGCCCGTCCTGGTGTCACAATTATTAAAAAAAATAAATAAATATAACCACAGGCTAGCGGTGAGAAAGTCCCTAGCGTCTCTTTCTTTACCGGTGCCTTAGTGGATTAAAAGGAAAGGGTAGTGGTGTCCCTCGACTTCTTAAAACCGGACTCAGGATAAAAAGTCATATATAATCAAATGTGCGAGGTCAATGAAGGAACAGTTTTTAACGATACTGAGATTCAGAAAGGAAGTAAAAAAAGAGATGATGTAAATGTAAACGAATAAAAAATTAATCAATGGTAGGTAGAAGAAGACGGGAGAGAGAGAGAGAGAGAGAGAGAGAGAGAGAGAGAGAGAGAGAGAGAGAGAGAGAGAGAGAGAGAGAGAGAGAGAGAGAGAGAGAGAGAGAGAGAGAGAGAGGAGAGAGAGAGAGAGAGAGAGAGAGAGATGAGTTACTTGGAGTGCAGTAAAAGTTTCCCTTCTCCATAAGAAAGCGAAAATGAATGGCTTTTTTTTCTGAGGTGCTGAATTCATTAATGGTATAAAATACTCATTTACAGAGGAGGAGCGCCTTGAGAGAGAGAGAGAGAGAGAGAGAGAGAGAGAGAGAGAGAGAGAGAGAGAGATGAGATGAGAGAGAGAGAGAGAGAGAGAGAGAGATGGATAGATAGATAGATAGAGAGAGAGAGAGAGAGAGAGAGAGAGAGAGAGAGAGAGAGAGAGAGAGAGAGAGAGAGAGAGAGAGAGAGAGAGAGAGAGAGAGAGAGAGAGAGAGAGAGAGATGAGTTACTTGGAGTGCAGTAAAAGTTTCCCTTCTCCATAAGAAAGCGAAAATGAATGGCTTTTTTTTTTCTGAGGTGCTGAATTCATTAATGGTATAAAATACTCATTTACAGAGGAGGAGCGCCTTGAGAGAGAGAGAGAGAGAGAGAGAGAGAGAGAGAGAGAGAGATATGGATGGATAGATAGATAGATAGATAGATAGATAGATAGATAGAGAGAGAGAGGAGAGAGAGAGAGAGAGAGAGAGAGAGAGAGAGAGAGAGAGAGAGAGAGAGAGAGAGAGAGAGAGAGAGAGAGAGAGAGAGAGAGAGAGAGAGAGAGAGAGAGAGAGAGAGAGAGAGAGAGTTCTTTACCGGAAAAAACAGAAATAAAAATAAAAACTAAAACCATCTTACTGACAGTGACATAAGAAACTATACTCTAGTACAATTAGCGTATTATAAAGGGACCGGAATAGCATAATGGTAATGATACTCGACTCGGGAGATGACGGACCCGCGTTCGAGCCCATGGCGGGGCGATAAGATGGGTATCCATTCTTCTGTGTCCACCCCCAATTAGGGAATAGTAGTGACCCAGAAAACGTGAATAAAACAAGCATAATATAATTAAAGAACGGATACAGGTAAAAAAGCTGATGCTTATATAAAGAAAAAAATAAACTGAAAATAAAAAAGAATTAATATAAATAAGAAAACTGATGCAAATAAAAAAAAAAATGGCGTAATTTACCTGATGTCAACATTGATCTTGATCGGAAGGTAGATTTAATAATAAACAGTAAAAAAAAATATTTAACTGCATAACTATCAAAGAATCAAATAATTTGATAACAAATTATAATTTTACATATACGTCGACGGATCGTCATCCAAGTTTAATCCAAACTGATAAAACACACGCATGCTCAAAGAAACACACACACACAAACATACACACACACACACGTAAAGTTTGTTCCATCCTCATGATGCATAATAAATTGGCCGAAAAATCCTTATACCTCTGAAAATCTTTGCATTTATATATTTATTTCCCCGTTTTCACATCTTCAGTGGGAAGGCATCATGAAGGGGGGGCCTATCAGTATATTAAGCCCATATTGAGAGAGAGAGAGAGAGAGAGAGAGAGAGAGAGAGAGAGAGAGAGAGAGAGAGAGAGAGAGAGAGAGAGAGAGAGAGAGAGAGAGAGAGAGAGAGAGAAATTCTTTTCTACTCTCATGGGAAGGGATTATCTCGGCGAAGCCCACTCCTTCAATATAATTGTTTTATGCTCGTCTGCCCATTTTCATTATATAACGTGTGATATTTGTGTATATCAAGTAGTTAATAGATAAACAGGAATGTAGATGTAGGCACACAACACACACACACACACAGAGTCTCAGAGAGTGTGTAGAGATGAGAGTAGAGTGTGAGAGAGAGAGAGAGAGAGAGAGAGAGAGAGAGAGAGAGAGAGAGAGAGAGAGAGAGAGAGAGAGAGAGTTAAGGTGTATAGATATGAAGGAGGGTTTGATGATTATATAGGAGAATGAGAGAGAGAGAGAGAGAGAGAGAGAGAGAGAGAGAGAGAGAGAGAGAGAGTAATTAGGAAGAGCTAATGGAGGTCTGGGTGAAGAAAGTCTATGATAACTCCCTTCCCTCGGAGGTCCGCGTAATCCATATATCACGACCAAACATCACCCGTAATGCTCAGGATTCCTTCAATTAATAGCAGATCCCCACTCGTATATTTGCCCCCAATGCTAATGAGATGGAATACGATAGAAGAGGTGAGCTCAAGAAGAAAAACGGAAGAGGTGAAGGAATAGGAGCTACCGCTGATGGAGTAGAGAAAATTATAAAAGAGGTGACAACTGAAGTGGAGAATAAAGCATGATGATGGACAGAGAGAAAAGGAGAGAAGCAGATGTGTTTGATGAGGAAAATTTGAAGAAGACCGAAATAAAGGTGTAAGAGGAGGCTACCACTATTAAAGAGGAGATGGTAAAGGAGGCGATATTCGAAAGTAGAGAATATAAAGGATGATGGGAGAGACAGAGCAACAAACAAATATATATGAAGATGAGGAACAGCTGAAGGTAGAAATGATGGGCGAAAAATAAATAGAAAAATAAAAAGAAAAAGAAGATAATGAAGAAGAAGACAAGTAAGAAGATGATGATAATGATAAAGGAGGGGCTGTTCATAAAGGAAATGAAGCTAAAAATAGAAGAAAAAAAATATAGGAGAAAGAAAGAAACAAGAGAATCAGAACCACACACCAAGTAGAAGACGGAAGTTGTATAGTATAAAAAGAGAAAGTACAACTAATGATGACACAAAATAAGAAGTGCAAAAAACATAGGAAAAAGTAGAAAATAAACAGAGGAGAAAGTATAAATGATACAAAAAGTGATAAGTAGAAAAGGTTATATAAAAAAATAGTTTAAAAAAAAAAGAATTGGAAAAAACAAACGAAGAGAGAGGAATACTCATGAAGAAGAAGGAGAGAATTGCCACTGATTAAGAAAAGAAATCTTAGTAATAAAGAGAGATTGAAATAAAAATAAAGTAAGAAAAGGAGGAGAAGAGGAATGAACAGTTCCTATTGATAAAAGAGGCGAAGCTTGAAGAGGAAAATGAAAATGAAATGATAATGGGACCGAGAGAGAAACAGACAGAGATTAATGGTATCTGAATAATTAGGAAGAACGAAAGCATATGTGAGAGGAATACTGTGTGTGTGTGCGTGTGTTTATATATATATATATATATATATATATATATATATATATATATATATATATATATATATATATAATATATATATATGGCCTCATTCCTCCTTGCAAGGGGGTGGCCGAGGCAAGAAATGCGCAGTCACCACGATCCACAAATACCTCAACCACCCCTCTTAGCTCCTTGAGGATAAGAGGTTGACACGTTTCTCCCCCTTGTACCCTGATCGGGTCACCCACAATGTAGGGGAAGCAAGGATATTCTAAAATGAGCCCCGACAGCCGTAGCTGGTTTACCCCCATCGCTTCATCACATGGCAACTCCTCTCACACCCGTCCATCACGTTTAACTGAGCTAGCAGGTGCGAGAAATAAATTTGGCAAGCGTAAAAATATATACTGTATATATATATATATATATATATATATATATATATATATATATATATATATATATATAATTATGATGTACTGAAATACAACACTGTTATTTATATATATATATATATATATATATATATATATATATATATATATATATATATATATATATATATATATATATTATATATATATATATATATATATATATATATATATATATATATATATTATATATATATATATATATATATATATATATATATATATATATATATATATATATATATATATATAATGATGTACTGAACAACACTGCACTGAACAAAACGCAATAGTTTAGAATTTAATCCCAACACTATGAAAGAAAGCAAGAAGCGGAGAAAGATGTGTACAATGGAAAGAATGAAACTGGACATAGGAAAAAATGAAATATAAACACAAGACATTTTGCCATGCAAAAAATCAGTACAAAAATGAGAAATATGTAATTAAAAAAATGACACAATAATATACTTTAGTTCTGATAAAAAAAAATCTCACTTCATGATAATTAAAGATATAATTACAACACGAAGCTATATTATCAAGAGAAATTGTGAGAGTAAAAACAAATGAAAATAAGATATAATTTTTTTGAAAGCTGGAAAAGCCTTTTCAAAAACTTAAGTTTTGCCACTGACAAATAAACCCGTCCTGCAGCTCTGCCACTAACATAAGAATAAAAATTAAGTCTATCGCTTCGATAAGGAGAAATAAGCCCGCCTTGCAGTCCTCCTAATAACGAAAATAAAAAAAATTATCTCCCTTATCTTACGCGCATCAAATGTACCCCTCCTTCAACAACGACAGTAATATATTTAGTTTCATGCTAATGGCCGTTCTCTCTCTCTCTCTCTTCTCTCTCTCTATCTCTCTCTCTCTCTCTCTCTCTCTCTCTCTCTCCCCTTAATGTGAATGATTCTAGAACGTGGAAGACGGAAAATGAGTTCTTAATTCCATAATTTATATGTTCTCTTGTGCCATTCATATTATTAGACATTTTCTATTTTACATATGAAGTATTTCCTAAAAGTCTAAATGTATTTTATTTTCGATATTTTTTTTTACTAAGTATTCTACCTTCCATGGATGTCTCTGGCACTCAAAATGCTAAATAAACGTGCCATTAAATGCAGGGGGTCAATGATAAACAGTATCTATAAGTGATTTAAATGGGGGAATGGGTTTGTCTTCAAGCTTTTACTTTAAAGTGTGTGTGTGTTTGTGTGTGCTTGCGTGCATATATGTGTGTGTGTGTGTGTGTGTGTGTGTGTGTGTGTGTGTGTGTGTGTGTGTGTGTGTGTGTGTGTGCGTGCGCACCTTATAATACCATCTACTCAAACTGTCATTTATTCTCATTTAATAAAATAGTAGCATAAATTTTGCTTTCATTTCTTACGTGTTTCCTATTGCGTTATATAAGTCTTTCACGTGTCATACGTCAGAGATATTTTGAAATCATAAGTTTATTCGTCTAAAACCTTCAAAAATATCTCATTCTCATTAGTATTCAACAAAAAAGAAAAAGTAAAGTAATATTTATATCTTTTTTTATTTAAGGAATTATAAAATACTTTCTCAGCTAAACAGAACCGAAATTTTGATTTTTGATGAATCAAAAAACTCCATGATTGAAGTATTTTCTTGGAAGAGAGTGTATAGAGAGGGTTACTTCCACAGGAGTATCATGATCTCTTCGCCAGAAATAATTTCTTGCAGACTTAGTGTGCAAGCTTCCGAAGTCCAAGCCTTCACCGTCAGGTACTTAAGTAAACACAAATAAAAAATCGAAAAGTCTTCATTAATAAGGACAAAATTATCCTTTTCCAAGTGCGAGTCCTCAACAATGGGTGTTTAAGTCTCATCATGGCCTAGTGTTGGACTGAGGTTAGTAAGGGCATACACTCAGGGTAACGATTACATCTGCCAAAACAAGTCCTTCGCAAGAAGGCAACCGTCTTAGCCCTTAGTAGAAAAGGGAGTTTGTGACGTAAAACCGAATTCAATCCATGGCCTAGTGTTGGTACATCATCATATTCCCTGGACAAGCACTAAGGCATAATTAGTCAAAAACTCGCTGTTGGAAAATGATTATGTGGGCTTTAAGGAAGTTCTTCCAAACCACCGTCTTCTTTTGGAACAGACGATGAAGGATGGCCTTGGAAAGCTTGCATACCTTGGAAGTGTTCACGTTTGGGCTTTTAAGAAATATTGTAGTTGCAGTAGTGTTAGTAGTAGTTGCTACTGTTGTTATTGTATAAGAAGTACTTGAGAGCTTTTCTACATTGTTTCAAGATCAAAGAATAAAAATAAATATTCAATTCCATTCTCGCAAAAACTATTAGGGTTTATATTATGAGGCGATTCCTTCGGCTTTTTTTGTATACGTTGCAGCAGCAATAGTAGTAGTAGTGCTGGTAATAGTAGTAGTAGTAGCAGCAGTAGTAGTAGTGCTGGTAATAGTAGTAGTAGTAGCAGCAGTAGCCCTATCGTAGAGATTCGTATTTGCAGCTAGTGTTATCCAAGTATTAACATTCCCGTCAGAACCGCAATAATAAGCTGAAATCTAAATTTACACCATGGTAAATCCACATTAGAAATAGCAATAGAATGGAGGGCTTAAGCCCAAAAAATGGAGGAGTTGCGGGAGTGGTTTCTGAGAAAGTGGAATAGGATGAGAGAGAGAGAGAGAGAGAGAGAGAGAGAGAGAGAGAGAGAGAGAGAGAGAGAGAGAGAGAGAGAGAGAGAGAGAGAGAGAGAGAGAGAGAGAGAGAGAGAGAGAGAGAGAGAGAGAGAGAGAGAGAGAGAGGAAAGGGTTGCAAGGTATAGATTTCGAAAATGAAATTCTCTTCGTCTTCTGTGAATCTCATTTTATCTCTTTCTCTCTTTTGGAAAGGGCGAGGATGGGGGAGGTAGGCGTGAGCGAGGGTGAGGGGAGGGGGCTAGAGGTAAACAATGGCAGAGCAAGAGTAGCGGATTCCATTAGGAGAGCCTTAGATCATGCAAATGCCCCAATAAACAAAGGGAAACGCTAGATAAACGGGACGCTGCTGAGCCCTTATAATCGTTCTACCTTAATCGCGAGCAGGTTTATGCACCACAAAAGACTCGCTTATCTCACGCCTACCTTGCAGCATCCCACCCACCCACCTTCATCCCTCCTACCCTTGGCTGCATGATCGGATTAACCTCTCGCGAAAACTAACAAGAGAAGGAGAATTATTGCTATAATTTTTCTTTATTAGATTTGTTTAAATAGTTCGCTTAGGTCTGAAATTGCCAACATATATAAATCAGGCTGGTGTCTCTTATATTTTTTTAGTCTTTTTTATAGTGATTGTATTTATAATTTCATTTTGTTGTTTATGAAGTGTTTTTACCATTCAATATTGTTATTCATATAATAATGATTAGGGCTCATGGCCCTTGGTCCCTGCTTATACCTCTATTCCCCATTAATCGCATATAGTTATGGTGAATATATTCATTTTATAAGTATATATATATATATATATATATATATATTATATATATATATATATATAAATATTATATAAATATATATATATATATATAATATATATTATAATATATATATATATATATATAATATATATATATATATATATCAGACAAAAAAGACGTGGAAAGGCACAGGAAAAAAGACTGAAACACCATTCAGGTTTTGCACAAAAACTTTGGTAAGAAAAAAAAATATACAATCCACTTAAATCAAGCAAGAAAAACAAAAAATACCAGATGCTTTTATCACTGAATGTATAAAACAGATTGGCAGAATATCGCGTAGTACCTTTTTTTCTTCTTTTTTACATATTTAAACAATGCTATGTACATCTTAAATCGGGGGTAAATTTACCCTTGGTTGAGAATCGCCTATTAGAGTATACAAGTACGTAAATGGCAAAAGTACATTCAAGTGTCCGAAAGGTTCGCGTACCCAAGTTACGTTTCCAACTGACAATTAGCCAAGAGCTACAGTCATCATTAATAACTATGTAACGATACAGTTAATGTCAATAAAGGTGTTACACCCGATGCAGATCGATAGATCAGTGCGAATGCAGGTGATGTGAGACACACACACACACACACACACACACACACACACACACACACCTGCCTTAAAAAAGAAATGACATTTGAGACTTAGAGAGCCTGCTGATGAGAGACAACTTTTCCATTTAAATTTAATGAAGCCATTCGGTGAGCGAGAAGAGCCTAAGATAAATGACGTTTTGAGCACACCGTATTACTTCCTGGTGAAGAAATAATATCCGTGTGCGTGTAACTGCGCATGCGCAGTCATCCATTCTGTATTACTGTTATCAGTACTTTTAGGCCATGATTTATCAATTTATTACTATATCTATCTACTGAATTCAAACGGCGACAAATGTGCCTGAATTTAGGAAAAGAAAAGCAAGATATATATAAATTAAGGACTATAGTGGTCTCAATGTTGTAACAAACACACACACAAACACGCACACGCGCACACACACACGTGTATATATATATATATATATATATATATATATATATATATATATATATATATATATATATATATATATATATCCAATCTTTTCTGAATGTACTTAAGAATTTTGCTTATTAACTATGCAAGGAATTAGAGTAACAATCATCAATTATAATTCTTGTTGTTTCTTAACCAGCTGCAGGCATATCTTTCTTAATGAATTAGACAATTTTTTTTAACAACTTTTCAATTTCTATATCTTGAAAAGGATTCTGCGAAGATTTATAGTCTCAATGATCGCTGAATGTCATATATTGTTATCAATAAGCAGTTGATACACCAAGTACTTGCAATACCACGATTCCTGTCCAAAAGTTTCGAGCAGTCTCTTCTCGGAAAAGCCATAAGTGCCATTGCTGGAAATTATACCAATTGTCTCAACATCAGTCACAAGTGTTCTGTAAAGTTCAAAGATATATCTCGCAATACTGCACTTTTGAGATCATTATGAAAGCCTCAGTGGCCGGGTGGTAGTGTGGCGTTTCGAGACCCGCCTCTGTCTGAAGTTACAAAGGGCATTCACTGAGTTCACAAATCACATTGCCAATTAGGGGACCGTTGTACCGGTAGAGTGCCCGATTTCGGAAGGTGACGGACCCATGTTCAAGACCACGGCGAGGCGTTAGGAAGGGCCATAATCCCCCAGTCTAAATCAGTTTGGGTCCACCCCAAAATGACAACTAATTATGAGACATAAAACGTCAAAAAATGAAAGATTTCCTATCACTGCTAGTTACGAAATCCAGTATAAGCATTTATAAACTACTCAAAAATATTCAGCATTAATATACCATAAGCCATGGTAAGAAAAACTTAAGTATTTCAACGAATGTGTTCTCCTCAGACACGTGATAAGTATGAATATATTACAGTGTAATTTTTAGTCTCTGCTGTTATAGAGATAACCGCGAAGTATTTCATAATAATAACAAATGGGAGAGCATCTAAATAGATGAGTAACTTATTTATGACTACCGGCAGTATCTAATTATTCATACACTTATTACAGATCGGTTCCCGCTCAGGACCGAGAGTTTAAGCTGTTTACTGGGAAGGTTACTGCTGGGGATGGGCACCACAGTGGGGATATCGGAACTGAAACACCGGCAACTTTTAACCTTTAACCTTACCTACAAAAACAATCTCTACATTAAAAGATATGGAAAATAAAAATCGAATAATATCATTAACCTCAATCTGGCATGGAAATATATACAAGTTTAGCCAAGATAGATACAAAAGTGAACATATACTTCCTCCGTGTTCCCCTGCGAGTCGTAAAAGTCGACTAAATAGGGCGGAGCGAGGGGACTGGGAATCCCCTCCTCTGTATTTTACTTCCTACGAATAGCCAAGGAGTGAATACAGGAATAAAAAATTCAAAAAGTTTAATTTTTTTTTTTTTTGCACAGCCGTTTTGGCGACGGCTAAACCCATTTTGGCAATGCCCATATGGCGAAGGACGTTCTGCCACTAACAAGATTTTTAAATTAAATAAATCCAATCCAACCTAACCTAAAGTGACCATCTTTACAAAAGGGATGGCGCCGAAATGGCTTCGCCCAATCATCCCATTCCAAGCCTCGGATTGCTAAGAGACCAAAGCAAGAACCATGAAACTACATTAAATGCAAATACCCTCAAATAGAAAGCGCAATTAATAACAAAGCATTTAACCGGCCTGAGAGCTGCCTCTAATGGATAACTACCCCCTACCCCCTTAACCCCCCCAAAAATAAAAAGTCGTTCATTTACGCATTGGTTAATTTACGAGTTCGTTAAGAAGCTGAGCGCATCATGGCCCATAAAATGTCAGATAAAGTGAGTTAAGGAAATTTCAGTACGAACTGAACAAAGGAGGGGATTTCCTTCATATTTCTTCAGATTTTGAAAACGGTTGTCGTCTGAAGTCGTAATACTGCTTCCTGGGGGGGGGGGCTGGGTCGTAGTTTTCTGCTGCACATTCGATCTCTTAAAAAGTAGATGGTATTTCTTTTCACCAAAGTCGTAATATTGTTTTTGTTTTATTATTCGCACTGTCTGCTGCAAAAACTTAGTTGCATAAAAACATAAGTATTTCGTCTCACCTGAGTCGTAATATTCCTTTTATATTCATATTAGCATTGTCTGCTGCAAAGTTTATTGCATAAAAGCATAATTATTTCACTTCACTTGAGTCGTAATATTGCTTTTATGTTATTCGCACTGTCTGCTGCAAGTTTAGTCGCATAAAAACTCACGTTGGAATAGCCGGTTTTACGTCACGGACTCCCTTTTCTACCAAGGGCTAGGACGCTTGCCTTCCTGCGGAGGACATGTTTTGGCACATGTAATCGTTACCCCGAGTGCATGCTCTTGCTACCCTCAGACCGTGGCGGCGCGTGAACCCTCGACCTACCGCCTCAGAGTCGCGGACGCTACCGCTTTGCCACGGTAACTACAAAAATCCACGTCGGAATACTGAAATTTTTTCTGGGGGGTGGGGAGGTTGCAGTGCTTAATGCCAATTCAGTCACGTAAAAATACGGCACGCATTTCTTTTAACTCGTGTCGTAATACTGCTTTTTCTGGTTGCAGCTCTCGGCTGTAAAATTAGTCGATTAGATATGACAGGATATCGCTTCATCGGAGTCGCAATATTCCCTTTTTTGTTACAGTTCTCCACTGCAAATCCAGTCGCAAAGAAATACGAAAATCACTCCGTTTCACCCGTCTTGCAACATTTTCTTTTCCGTTACAAGATCTCCGCTGCAAATCCAGTCGCAAAGAAATACGACAATCAATCCGTTTCAACCGTGTCGTAACATTTTCTTTTCGGTTCCAGATCTCCGCTGCAAATCCAGTCGCAAAGAAATACGACAATCACTCCGTTTCACCCGAGTCGTAACATTTTCTTTTCGGTTCCAGATCTCCGCTGAAAATCCAGTAGCAAAGAAATACGACAATCACTCCGTTTCACCCGAGTCGTAACATTTTCTTTTCGGTTCCAGATCTCTGCTGCAAATCCAGTCGCAAAGAAATACGAAAATCACTCCGTTTCACCCGTGTCGTAACAATTTCTTTTCGGTTACAGATCTCCGCTGAAAATCCAGTTGCAAAGAAATACGACAATCACTTCGTTTCACCCGTGTCGTAACATTTTCTTTTCGGTCACAGATCTCCGCTGCGGACTCAGTCGCGCAGAAATTCAGCGAATTCGTTTCATCCGCCTTTTGTGGTGACATAATTTTGATTTATCACACTCCCAGAACAAAGGGGTTTTTGTCTGATTACTTGAGACTAGAAAATAGAGGAGGTAATTACGTAATGGGTGAAATAACCCACATGACAAAGTTACTCCTTATTTTAGTATTTGCGACAGATACCATGACAGACGCATTTAATTTTATTTAATTTTTTTATTTAGTTATTTAATCGTAGTCTCCGTGGCAAAATGGTAGAGTCCGCGACTCTGAGGCGGCAGGTCGAGGGTACAAGCCCCGTCACGGACTGAGGTTAGTAAGGGCATACACTCAGGGTAACGATTACATCTGCCAAAACAAGTCCTTCGCAAGAAGGACGTGACGTAAAACTGAATCTATTTAGTTATTTAATCATTACTTTTTGTTTTGTTTTCTTTGACCTTTATTTCTTTACTTTTTTAAGCATTATTTATCCATTTATTTACATACTTATTCATACATCAATGCTAACTAGCTGATTCTTCCAATATTTTTGCTCATTTATACTACTTTGTCCCTTATTTGCTTACATAGTTATTTATTTATTCATGCATTTGAATAGTGGGAAAATTCATACATTAATATCATATATTTATTAATTTTATCTTCTTTTTTCTTCTTTTCTTATATATATATATATATATATATATATATATATATATATATATATATATATATATATATATATATATATATATATATATATATATATATATATATATATATATATATATATATATATGTGTGTGTGTGTGTGTGTGTGTGTGTGTGTGTGTGTGTGTGTGTGTGATTACCTAATTGTGTTTACGGGAAAGAGCCCAAAGCTCGTATCTTCCCGTCTCCTCATCGCTTCCATTTTAGACTTAGTGATACTTATCATACCTGTCCTTAAAACTATGGATTGAGATAGCATTAACTACCTCCTCGCTTAGCCAATTCCAATTATCAACTACTCTTACACTGAAAAAGTATTTCCTTACATCCTGCAAAGAAGTTTTCTTACGAAGCTTCAAACTATGACCTCTAGTTCTAGAGCCAGCCATATCAAAATATCGATCCCTATCCACTCTATCATAACCATGAAGGAATTTAAAGGCTGTCACCATATCCCCCCTCACTCTTCTAGCTTCGAGTGATGGTAAGTCTAATTCCCTCAGCCTCTCATCATAACTGAGATTGCGTATTTCTGGCACCAGTTTCGTGGCATGTCTTTGAACTTTTTCAAGCTTAGCTATGTGCCTTTTCAAGTGCGGATTCCAAAAGGGGGCTGCATATTCGAGTTTTGGCCTCACATAGGTTACATAAATATTTCTGAACATTTCCTTGTCCATGTGCCTGAAGGCTACCCTTACATTTGATAAGAATGCATATGCTGCCCTTACTATGCCATTTATATGTATTTCTGGAGACAAATCTGCCAGTATGTTTACTCCTAGATCTCTCTCATTCTCTGTCTCTTGAAGTTGTACTCCAGCCACCGAGTAGTCAAGCTTGGGCCTTCTTGCACTTGTACCCATTCTCATTACCTTACATTTTGAAGTATTGAATTTCATTAGCCACTTTTCTGACCACTCATGCAGATTATTTAGATCCTCCTGAAGTTCTCTACCATTGTTCTCGTTTTTTACTTTCTTCACAATCTTTGCATCATCTGCAAACATATTCATGAATGAATTTACAGACTCTGGTAGGTCATTTACATATACAAGGAACAAAAGTGGCCCTAAAACTGAACCCTGTGGAACTCCACTACTAATTCTTCTCCATTCAGACACTGAGTGTCTTACTCTAACCCTCTGTTCCCTTCCTTCTAAGTAAGTTTTTATCCATTCCAAAACATTTCCACCTATTCTAGCCATTGATTGCAGCTTCCTAATAAGTCTCCCATGTGGAACAGTGTCACACGCTTTCTGGAAGTCTAGGAATATGCAATCTGCCCAGCCCTCTCTTTCCTGTAAGATTTGGCTTACCTCATCATAAAATTCTAATAAGTTTGTTACTGTTGATCTACCTTCTCTGAAGCCATGTTGCCTCACTGACAAAAAGTTGAAGGATTCCAAGTGAAGAGAGATATGTTTCCTTAGTAGTTTCTCCATAACTTTGCAAACTATGCTGGTCAAGGAAACTGGTCTATAGTTCAGAGCCGTATCCCTCCTTCCCTTTTTGAAGATAGGTATCACATTTGCTTGTTTCCAGCATCTTGGAATCTCCCCCGACTCCAGTGACTCCTTAAATATGATACTTAGTGCCACTGATATTGTGTTTGCGCATTTTTTAAGCACATGAGGGGATATGTCATCAGGACCTGTAGCTTTATGAACATCTAAATCCATCAGCGCTTTGCATACCTCTGTGGCTGTAAGGTTGATGTTCTCTAATATCGGCCCTTGAGCTTCTATCACTGCAATCTGAGGGGGTGGGGTATTTTCTACTGTAAATACTGACTGAAACTCCTTGTTCAATTCTTTGCAGATCTCTTCATCCGTCTCAGTGATGCTTCCATCCGCTCTCTTTAGCCTTAAAACCTGTTCTTTTACCTTCAGTTTTCCTCTGATAAAGCTGTGGAAAAGCTTGGGATTTTCTTTAGCCTTCCTGGTGATGTCCCTCTCATAGTCTCTCTCTGCCTCTCTCCTTTTACTGAGGTAGTCATTTCTTGCTCTTTTGTAGGTTTGCCAGGCATTTATGTTTTTTCTCCTCATATACCTTTTCCAGCATTTGTCTCTCCACTCCTTAGCTCTTTTACACCCATTATCGAACCATTTCTCTCTGGCATGAATTACACCTACTTTGGTGACAGGTATGCAGCAATCTACTATCTTCCCATATCTCTCACAAAAGATGTCATACATTTCTTGTACAGATTTGTTGTAAAATAAGGTTCTCCAGTCAATAACTGCAAAAAGCTCATTCATTTTGATGTAATCTCCTTTCGGATAGTTCCTCCTCATGTCCTCAGTGCCTCTACTCTCAGGACGAATATCTTCAATGATATACTCCATCAACAACACACAGTGGTCACTCTTTCCAATTGGTGGTTCATACTCAATATTTTCAATATCCAACACATTATCTGTGAACACTAGATCAAGTAGTGATGGCTCATCCCCACCCCTGGCCCTTGTTGGTTCCATTACATGTTGGTGTAGGAAATTCCCTTGTACGCAATCTAGGAATCTTGCCCCGAATGAGTCCTCACCACTGTGTGGGTCAAGATTTATCCAATCTATCTCTTTATGATTAAAGTCTCCCATAATCAAAATCCTACATTTTTTTCCCGTGCCATGTTAACAACTGAGTTTATGACTTCAATAGTACCTATATGACTTTCCTCATAAACTTCAAGCCTATTTTGGTTCCTTGGTGGGTTGTATACAACAGTTATTATAATGCTCTCTGACCCAGTATTTATGCGAGCAACAAGAAATTCCTTGATCTCACTTTCTATAGCCAAGTTTATTTCTTCGACTTGAATCCTTTCACTTATGAGCAGTGCTATCCCTCCACCAGTCCTCTCAGATCTTTCAACCCTTAGTATTCTGAAACCCTTAGGAAAAACTGTGACACTGTTTATGTCCTCACTCAACTTAGTCTCTGTAATTGCTACTATATCTGCCTTACTGTTGTGAATCCTATCTTTTAATTCTACTGCTTTACCAGCTAATCCATCAGCATTTGTGTATAACAATCTTAATGAGGCCCCATCCCCTGATCTTCTGTCATTATCTTCTTTATCTCCCCTTTGTCTGGAAGAACTCTGTAATGAAAATTTTTCTTCTCTTCTTCATTTAACCTTCTTGCCTCTTGCAACAAGTTTTTGATCTTTCCCATCTCTTCCTGTGTTCTGTATCGTCTAATGAACACTTCTTTGAATTCTTGAAGGTCTTTTAGACTTTTTTTTCTCAACAATATTTCCCTACATGTGTGTGTGTGTGTGTGCGTATCTTACAATTAGAAGCAAAAATCATATATCAACTAGAATAACACTTCTATTGATTTCTTAATGACAGCCACATGGAGTTGCATATGAGTCCGAAAAAAAATATTTCATTTAAGTAGCAAATATCCACACAGCAAAACTTATATAGTATAGTCAAAGCTTGAGAAACTTAGGATCTTGTTAAGAACAGTAACCCCCCCCGCCGTGATCTAGAGCTTTTCATACTGACAAGGCAAGTCACGTAACCTAACTTAACCTAACCAACCCTAACCGTTTACAGGGTTATTTAACATTAAATACGGGGTTATGGGGGTTACTCTACAAGCTCCAAAAATTTTTACCTATTCTCTAGTAGCAAGAATTTATATATGCATTCATACCCAGGAAAAGCCAAGGACAGTGACCATTCCTAGATTATACATAAACAAACAACAAAATATACAAGTAAGTTTTCAATCCCCTTCAGAATTTTTTTTTTCTGGTTCATTCTTTTACATGAAAAAAATAAAATAAAATGATGAAAACAGATTTCTAAAAATAATAAAGGGTCCAAAAAGACTCCCCTTTCCCTACCAAACAAAATTCTAGAACGGGAATACACACTAAGTAACAAATCAGAAAATATATCGCTAGCCAAGGCATAAACTAGAGACAGTTGTTTCTCCACTGTTATAAATAAAAAAGTTCCGGACAGTCCCACAATGTAATTCTCTCTCTCTCTCTCTCTCTCTCTCTCTCTCTCTCTCTCTCTCTCTCTCTCTCTCTCTCTCTCTCTCTCTCTCTCTCTCTCTCTCTCTCTCCAAATATTATTAAACACTCTCTCGCTCCCTCTCTCTCCATCTATCTATATAATTACTAATCTCTCTCTCTCTCTCTCTCCACCTATCCACACATTATTAAAGTCTCTCTCTCTCTCTCTCTCTCTCTCTCTCTCTCTCTCTCTCTCTCTCTCTCTCTCTCTCTCTCTCTCTATCTATCTATCTATATGCCTATTTATCACTGTATCCAAAAGTACAAGTGTAAATAGGATTTCGCGTATCTATATAAGCACGAACTTATGTATCTAGTAATTAATAAATCTATCTAGAGATCTAGATACTAATAAAAACATAACTGAATAAACGCTAGAAACTTTAATCCTGATTGGATGGAAGACATGAGTAAAAAATTTTTTTTTTATGAGTGTGACACAGGGACGGCAGAAACTGCCCTCATCAATAAAGGCCCGGGCACGAGAAAACACCCAGACGAAGGAAAAGAAAAAGGTTAAGGACAAGGCAGAGATGAGGACCCAGAGATAAAAAAGTAAATAAATAGAAAGAAGGAATAAGAGTGAGATTGTCTTTGATATAAAAGAGCTATTTTCTCGAGACCCACTTGACTTCGAGTCCAAAAAATAATATAGACACATGTAAATAATCCATAAATAGATCAATAATCAAAATCACAGTAGTAATTACCCAATAAATATAATAGTTTTAGCATCAACGTGTAGCGGCCCTTACAACTGACATGTAAAACACTCCACTAATGGACAGAAAATGCCACAATGATGCTTCCAAAGCACATCCAACAAAAGACAACAGCTGTTTCACCCCCCCCCAAAAAAAAAAAAAACTTTCTTTTGACATAAAACATTACTTCCACAAGTAAGGACTGCATGTAATTTATAGGTCTGACTTTTTTGAAAATTTTTAAATTTGGGAATAGTATAAAAGAAAAAAAAATTAATAATAATAATAAATAAATAAAAAACTATATATATATATATATATATATACAGTATATATAAATTAGGCAATATTTCTGAAACTTACTATTGGTAATCAGCATACCCGGCATGTATATGATGTCCAACCAATTGAATGAAAGAAAAATAATCTATCAATGATTGATGAAATTTTAAGGGATCATCCGCATATTCATCATTTCGGGATAGTAAGTCCGAGTGCGAAGTTGCTAGAATTATATAAGTTGGGAAACAGATATGAAATGAGAGACAGATAGATAGATAGGTGGATAGCTAGATAGATATATAGATAGATAGATGGCTAGATAGAGAAAAAACTATGGCAAACAGGGGCTAATCTGTACGGAATAAAAAGGAGAGAGAGAGAGAGAGAGAGAGAGAGAGAGAGAGAGAGAGAGAGAGAGAGAGAGAGAGAGAGAGATATCCCAGCTGGTAAGCCACTTGGTTAGTAATCTACTACGTTGGTAGTACCAACTGGTCTTCTGGAGATGGCGAGCTTGAAATATGAAGTTGGCTAAGCATAAGAATGGTAAAATTATTCTTTTTCTCCCCTACAACATCCTCTTCCTTAACCATAGCGCCCTCTCTCTCTCTCTCTCTCTCTCAGAGACGGCTAATTTCTTTTTTCTCTCTCGCTCTCTCAATGATGTCTAATTTTTTTTCTCTCTCTCTCTCTCTCTCTCTCTCTCTCTCTCTCTCTCTCTCTCTCTCTCTCTCTCTCTCTCAGACGGCTAATATATTTTTCTCTCTCGCTCTCTCAATGATGTCTAAATTATTCTATCTCTCTCTCTCTCTCTCTCTCTCTCTCTCTCTCTTGGGTCTGCCTAATTTACCCCCCAAAACGTCTTAGCAAGTCCCACAGGACCAACGCCAATTAGATAATAAGATTAGTTTTGTAGAAATTTATCGAGTTGCTACTCAGGAGAGACAATAAATTTATGGTACAATACTCTTTCTCATCTAAGTTTCTCTCTCTCTCTCTCTCTCTCTCTCTCTCTCTCTCTCTCTCTCTCTCTCTCTCTCTCTCATTTTTAGCCATTATCTCCACTACTGACTTTGGAACTCACGAAAACTTGCAAAATAAAGAAAAATAATGAAACGTCTAATAGTGCATTATTTTTAGGCCAATATCTATTATTGGTCACTGTAACTTTAATGTCCATATTAATTCCCATCAAAAGCAGTCGGAACTACATCAGCTAGTAATCTATGCAGATACCTACTTTTAATTTTCTTATGAGTGACACCGGGACAGGCAAGAAAAGTGCCCTCATCAGGCCCGGACACCAAGAAAATATTAATACTAAGAAAAGTAGAAGGTGAAGGACAAGGCAGAAATAAGGGAATGATGCCCAATAGGAAAAGGATAGGGTGAATAGTCGGAGTATTGATGACCTAGATAAATAGCGGGATTAGGCCCTGAGATGACGATAAATAATAATCATGATATGCCTATACTGAAGAAAGTATATAGTAGGCAATTATACAATAAAAATACAGTAGTAGAGACATAATGTAAAAATATCATATGTCAGAATAATTTTTACATTATAAAAATGAATATAATTTATTCTTTCTATAAGGTATAAATGCATAAAACTGAAGAAAGTATATAGTAGGCCATTATACAATAAAAATACAATAAAAGCGACATAATGTAAAAATATCATATGTCAGAATAATTTTTACAGTATAAGAATGATTATAATTTATTCTTTCTATAAGGTATACTGCATAAAACTTCATAATATATGTAATTACTAAAAGCTATACGAAGCGTTAACTAAAGATTAAATTCGGAAAAATATTACTACTTCATACAAGAGCTGTAATCCCCCTCCTAAATGGGGTGGCAAAGTCAAAGCACAAACCCCTTCACCTCTTCTACACCCACATCTAACACGCCCATCATTAGGCTCTACAACTTATTACCAATCTCCCTTGTACTCTCACTCGTTTCACAGCCACGCACATTCAGATATCCCACAAATAGTGTTCTGGTTGAAGTTTACCTGCTAGAACCCCCTTACATACCTTGACTCTTCGTTGAAGGAAAATCGGTGAATTTAGTATAAATATGTAGTTCACTGCTCTAAGCTCCTTTGTTTCTAGTGTAATTCCCGCTATTTATTAATTACTCCTCATCAGTGATACAACCAAACCTTTACTCAGAATTCCCGAGTTCGCTTCTCTGAGGTGGTTTGTGCGGTATTTCTGGATTTTGTAGACAAGAACAACTCCAGGGTATTAACCTAACCCAACCAAACCAAATCTAATCCAATCTAACCAAACCTAATTTAAGCTAAGATTCGTAGTATTTACAAGGTTGGTCTGTGGGTTATTTATCTTAGTTAGCTAGCTTATGTGGTTCTTTAACTTTACAAAGGGTTTTGGGAGGTTACTCATATTTACAAAATCCGCTTTTCTTCGCCAGTGTCCATTGGAAAAAGTGGAGGATAGTGGGGTGTGTGGCATATTATTACCTCTGCAACCAAGGGCTTTGTGAAAAATTACCCTTCCTATGGCTCTGTTGTATAATTATATTTAAAAAATTTAATCAGTATGAAGTGCCAAAGAAACGAATGACTCCTTCATTCGTAGGTAAAGTCGTGAATGTAATTTCCAATATAGAATAGTCTAAATGACCACAAAAATCAATCTACGTAAGAAATAATTACTGGAGTGGGCAACGCAATGGGTCTCTAAAATGATTCACTTAGTGTAAAAACTATTAAGACGATTTTTGCTAAATGCTATTTTTGTCATTAATCAGAATAAATGCTGAAACCGCAAAAATAACTACACATACACACTAAAAAAAAACCACATACATGTCGCAACTGCCTGCTAAATATCCTTAAGACATGTTTTTTCTTTTTTAGGTGTGACAACCAGACAGACAAGAAAATTGGCCTCATCAATAAAGGCCCAGGCATGAGAAAAAAGTAAGACGAAGAAAAAGTAGAAGGGTAAGGACAAGGCAGAGAGGGGTTATGATACACAATAGGAAAAAGACAGGCTGAAAGAATAGTCGAAGTACTGAGGACCTCGAGATTTGACATGATTAGGCCCTGCAACTTGCCAACTCATCAGAGCAGCTATGGAAGTAGTAGCGATAGAAAAGAGAAAGGGATGATACCTTACGGCGAAGAGAAGGAGAATCCAGATTAAAGGTAAGAGAAGGATCATTAATAAGTCTGACTGCCTTAGAGTCAACCCAATCAAGGAGATAAGTATATGAAAAAGCTCATCAGATGTGCGAGTAGTATTCTAAACAGGGACGGATTAAATCTTTAAAGATTCTAAGTAACTGTAAAGAAGAAAAGTGACACTCAGAAATATTATTCTTGTATAAACACATACAATTTTATAACCTTGATCACAAAGAATTATATATATATATATATATATATATATATATATATATATATATATATATATATATATATATATATATATATATAGCCTGAAAAATATGTATCAGTGCATTTGCGTCTTACCAGGGTTACAAATGTAACGTTACTGGTAATGTAGCAAGTGATTATAATCAACCCTATACATACATACATATGTAGACAATAAAACAGGTATAAATCTAGGAGGCCACAAATGGAATCAATACTCTCATGAGATCAGGCATGAAAAAGGGTAAAGATACCAATCCTGACTACAACTACGACTACAACTGCTACTACTACTACTACTACTAATAATAATAATAATAGTAATAATAATAATAATAACAATGAATTCATAGGCCCAGAGTTCGATTCCCGATTCATAGGTGACCTAATGTTTAAATATATACATGAGTACGGTATAGGAAATCATTCAAATAATAATAATAATAATAATAATAATAATAATAATAGTAATAATAATAATAATTATAATGATTCTCATAATTTTTAATTATTATTATTATTCTTATTATTCTTATTATTATCATTATTAGCAAAATGTATTGTGAGGAGAACTAGGTTGGGTATTCCATATCAAAGATGGCGGTCAAAAGCATTGTTTGTTCTCACGCTGTCTAATTTCGGAAAAAATCAACAAACACACAAACACATTGTTTGTATACTGAAAGGAACAGAATTGGCAATTAGTATACTCTACACAAATAAATAAATCAACACGTCAAATTCTTTTTTTATACCTATAAAATAGCTTTTAAAACACACATCTAAATGCTGAAAAAATCTATTAGGGTGAAGCAAAAATGCCTCCTTAGAAAAAAAAACATTAAAAAAGATTCGTTCTTTAGGTACAAAGTCAGGTAGGTACGTAAAGATATTCTTAAGGCAAAACTCGTATATAGTTGCAGTGTTGCAAGATCGATCTACATCATAACCAAGTAACGAGTGAAGATTCTCCTTCCATAAAAAAAATCTTTTATCAACTCGCAAGCTTTACGTCTTGAGATGAGATATGCTATTTGTTTAGAATAAAAATGTAAAAAAAATAATTTAGTTAAAATAATCGTATCGGCAATCATAAAAATAACAGTCTGGTAACACTGCTCTTTTAACACTAAGTTTCCCCTTAAGAATTATTTCCATAACGGTTGGTAAATACTATCAGAGAGACCTAGGAACGAAACATCTTTTAGGCTTAGATAAGAACATGGAGTGAGACAGACAGACAGTCAGAGAAAACAGGCAGAACCTGTATATGTGTTATACCTTTTGAGGCAGGACAAGGAAAAGCTGATAAAAGCAGACGAGTGATATATGTAAGGAGGGGGAAAATAACACTGGAGAGAAAAAAAAAGAGAAAGAGAGTGAGAGAGAGAAAGATCTAAAGGGAATCTCAGATCTTCACAAGAAACCAACCGAGATTTATTGTATACCAGAAAAGACCATATCTAGCATCAACAAAACATGTATTGATTGCACTATTTTACAATATTTCTTTGTCTCTCTCTCTCTCTCTTTATCTGACATGAATGTAGAATAGTAATTAATATTACTAAAACAGAAGCAAACGAAAAGTACTTATAAGAAAATATAAACTTTTATATATATATATATATATATATATATATATATATATATATATATATATATATATATATATATTATATATAGAGAGAGAGAGAGAGAGAGAGAGAGATAGATAGATAGATATTCAGTACTTTAAAAATTTTATACAACCATTTGCGAGTTGCAAAATATTACAACTTTCTCTATCAGAAAAAGTTCCATACACACACACACACACACACATACGTACATACAAATAACATTTTCCTAAATGAATATACATACTAAGTATTCCGATTCATTTTCCGACAAGAACACGGGGGGAAAAAATACATATTCAGACATTTTGGAATTTTAAGATATCAGTAACTTTATAAATATTGCTAGTCCCTTCAACACCTCATTTACAATCTATCGGTTACAGAGTATGTGTATGTGTGATTACCTAATTGTGTTTACGGGAAAGAGCCCAAAGCTCGTATCTTCCCGCCTCCTGATCGGTTCCATTTTATACTTAGCGATACTTATTCCTGTCCTTAAAACTATGGATTGAGATAGCATTAACTACCTCCTCGCTTAGCCAATTCCATGTGTGTGTGTGTGCGTGTATGTGTTAGAAAAACACCATTATATGGTGAGGAATGGATCAGGTAATCACTGTTAGTGCTGTCAATGTCATTACTAAATAAATACTTTATTGACATTATTTCCCTACATTAGCGTGATTTCATTAAATTTTCACGTTAATAGAAATCCGACAAAATATTATAACTATCATTAATTTCAAAGCTTGTTTTAATTAATATCGACAGGACGATAATACCAAACCTTTTATTTAAAAGCATTATTTCCAATTCTATAAGTATTATCACTATTAGAAATGCATATACTGTTATTACTATTAGAAACGCATATACTGTTATTACTATTACTACTGTCAGACTAACATAAATATATGCTAAATGATTGAATATAATAAAACAATAATGATAAATACTTAATGGAAATTACTGCATGATTCGCACAGAGAAATATGGATATTTAAATAAAATTAATAATTTTGTTTTTTTAAATATTGTATTACAAAACAGTCTTGGAAATAAACAAGGGAGAAATTAATTTCTATGACACAGAAATCAAAACAACATTCAAAGTTTTAAATGGGTCGGTGACAATAAATTAAAAAACCCATTCTCGAAAAGTATCATTTAGCTTAGGTTAATTTATTTCTGAAATGCAGTGCAAGGTTATAAAGCTATTCGTATTAGCAAATACTTAAACAACATACAGTCTATAATACGGGTAGAGGGATCCAGTATCATTTTATTGGAAAAAAAAAAAAAAAAAAAAAAAAAAAAAAGCTTGGGGTGAAAGTTCGATCGATATCAATTCTAAGAATTATTTTTTTATTATCACGAAACGTAAAAAAAAAATAATAAAAAAAAATGTTCTAAGTGTAAATATAATTTATGCACTTAAAAATTATCTACGGGTATGTGTATATATTAGAACAAGTAACGGGCAGATAATATTATATGTAGTTTTCCCTCACACTTTTGCATGCACGACATTTAGTAAATATCTAAGAACGGTATCTCTTGAGGCCTCTTTTCAGGTCAGTAGAAGGTACTTGCATTTCCAAGGTTAAAGGTCATTATTCCCTTTCCTTACTATGACAGTTCAAAGGATGCTTGAATAAATTAGAAAATATTTGGTTAAGAATTAGATGCGTCGAGTTTGTCGAGGAAATAAGTATCTTCAAGATAAAAGCAAGAAAGCCCATAATAATAGTAATAATAATAATGATAATAATAATAATAACAATAAGATGACGAAGAAGAAGAAGAAGAAAAAAAAAAGAAGAGGAAGAAGTAGAAGAATGGTCCAGTTTGCAAACACATGTATTTTGTCGAATAAAAAAAATAAATAAATAAATAGTTATCTATCGATATCAATCTAGACCTACGTTCTCCAATATAGCAATTGTTACATAAATCTATTCCTCCAAAAACATTATATCCACACACTAGAAATACCTAATCTATCGATATCATTCTACAAATAGTTCTCTAATATAGCAGCGGTTTAGGAGATATATTCCCCCCCCCCCCAAAAAAAAAAAAGAAAAATACAATATAACCCACGCACAAGACACGTCAAAAAAGACAGCATTTCATAAACACAACCCATAATTGAGACTTTAATAGAAATTTAGACGAAAAAAAAAACGACGTTTGACTGCCAGCTAGCTAGCTAGCTACACGGTCTATTGGAGTCTCCATCAATTTCTTGCAACCACAGTGATTGAACAAGTACATCCAATACCTTTGACGTCTTAATATCCCGTCTTTTAACACTTTTAATCCCACCAGAAGACAGAAGGAGCCCTTCATCTTCCATCATACCCAAATATCATAGACAATGAAGAGTTACATGACTGCAACAAGGCTCTATGTGTCAGAGAATGACAAAAAAATGTTCAGACTACAAGTCCTTATTTCATTTCCCAAGACGCAAGTCATTATCATTGTATAAATAATACCTATATTGAGGAGGGGTATAATGTCATAATACCTAGAAATGGTACTTAATAGAGGAGGGGGAGGGAGTAATTGGTTTTCCTGGGGAGAGAGAGAGAGAGAGAGAGAGAGAGAGAGAGAGAGAGAGAGAGAGAGAGAGAGAGAGAGAGAGAGAGAGAGAGAGAGAGAGAGAGAGAGCGTCACCAAAAATCCAAACACAGACACATCTAAAGGTTACAAGACATTTGTGATATGTGAATAGGACGTTCTTCATGTAATCACCTGCATTAGGGTGGCGATGATGATCACAGATGATTTCCTGTGGTTAGCCAATTACAGGTGCAGAACATGTCCGTCCGTCCTCATTCGAGGATGTATCGTCGTTTAGCGTTAGCATAAGGTGCTTCTGCGAGCTGTTCGGATTCCTCTAATTTTAGAGACAGTTTCGGTAAATTCTCGGTTACCTAGATGGGTTGTGGAATTTATGACTTCCGGTCCACTGCTGCTGCTGCTGCTACTACTATTTGGGTTTTTAAAAAAGGGACCTTTGCAAAAGCCATCGCCAATAACACCACCACCATCACCACCACCTCTCCAACACATCTAATGTCAATCATAAGATTTAACGATGGTAATACAGGAGACAACGACACAAAACATCACTTCTCTTCCTCACCTCAAAAAATAAATGAAGGTTGAGTATACAGCCCAAAGGCCCTAATTCGGGATTTTAACTCAATGTCTTTTCCTAATGGGCAACGAATCGCAGAAAACAAGTCATCCAACACAGGTAATAACTATGCAATCCACTGCAAATACCTAATTACAAAGGTCAACTCCATTTTCAAAATGCCTTACTTATCACTTCTCGTGGATCACTTTTCCTCACTTTCAGGTATCAAACGAGAGAGAGAGAGAGAGAGAGAGAGAGAGAGAGAGAGAGAGAGAGAGAGAGAGAGAGAGAGAGAGAGAGAGAGAGAGAGAGAACCTTTTTCTTTTAATTTTCTCTTTCAAACCTAACTGATTCTCTTGAGAAAAATTATTAGCATCGAATAAATGGCACTTTTTTCTGTACATGTTAATTTCAACTGCCTTAATAAAACATTGCTAATAAAATTGCTTCCACAGTTGCATTCTGAATCGCCCTTATAAAAAGGTAATATGACAATACTATTATGCGATATACATAATGTCGAGGTTTATATAGCTATAATATAGATAGTACTTATAACTTTTTTATTCTACTCTGACTGACTGATTTTTCTATTTTCTATTAATAAACATACCCGGGCGTAAAGACAAAGTTGAATAATATATCTCAAGTTTATCTATATATCTATTCAACACCATATAGCTCTCTCTCTCTCTCTCTCTCTCTATATATATATATATATATATATCTATATATATATATATATATATATATATATATATATATATATATATATATATATATATATAATTACGGAAATGCAATAACCTCATTACCAGAAAAACAAACGGAAGCAATATATAAAAACAACAGCAGTAATTTAACATTATGATCATGTACTTAAGATATGGCCTGACTTATTTCTCGTGATTGCTACTGTGTTTATTTTATCATTAATATAGCCCTCGAAATCACATAATGCTGCTTAGCTTTCTTATAATTCCCAAAAATTATGGAGCAACAGAAAATTCCATACTAAAATATCTGACAATTTGATTAAGCTTATATATTTTTTGTAAACATTTTTAGTTTTAGTTTTCGGCATTACCATATACTACTGATCACACCAAATATATTATAGTGTACTAATGAATCTATATTTAAAAAAATCTATTTCTTTACATTAAACGACCGTATCGTCATGATAAAGCCATTGGGGGGGGGGGGATCTTGCATTTGATAGTTATAGATCCAAACTGAAGGCATTTCACAGTCTCATGTCGTTATCAATTAAATTGGGCAATTAATCAGGTGGTTTAAGTGATTTCCTCTCGATCCACCTGATTATCAACCACCGCCTGGAGATCACAGGGTTCATGTGATTGAAGAGTGGGCTTGGGCTCCCTCTGTACTGTAGGTATATAGTAAGGTTCTGTGTTATCATTGTCCCTTGCCTCTGCCTTTCATCAGAGACCTTTAAGTTTTAACCGTGTTATAAGATTGTGTGAATGTTCATATATCTCAACGGAGATCCCGTGGCTTGCAGGGTAAAATATTTGTCTCTCATACTCAAAGGACTGAATTCGAGCCAGACTCATTTCTTGTCTAAAAAAGCGAATTAGTAAGTTTGCCAAGGTAGTAGGGCAGTAGTGGATTTTGTAGTTTCTTTACCCCTGCTAACTCAAAGGCGAAGTGAATAAACATCTAAATACTGAAGGAAGTTTGTGGGATTGCATCAAGGGCTCGGACGAGAAAAAATTATCTATTAAGTTCTGTGCCTTAAGAAATGGAGATTTTCCTCTTAATGTTAGTCCTTTAAAATACGGACTTTTCTAACTCTACATAGAGTTTACTATTAGATACAGACATTCTTGGAGTTTCTTATTTTTTCTATGAGGAGTGGATAAGTTGAGATGGGTATAACAAAAAATAATAGAGTTGAATCAAATTTCTAGGGATGGCCTTAAAATTATGGGGGTATAATAATCAAATTCTTCATTATATCCTTCCATTTATTTATTATTGATATAATTCAAATGAGTGTTTCTATATTTTCGGGTCATACATTTTTACGTTAAACTTGTTCCGGTTTTGCGTCACGGTCCCCCTTTTCTACTAAGGGCTAGGACGGTTGCCTTGTTGCGAAGAACTTGTTTTGGCAGATGTAATCCTTACCCTGAGTGCATACCCTTGCTAACCTCAGACCGTGACGGGGCGCGAACCCTCGACCTAACGCCTCAAAGTCGAGGATGCTACCGCTTGACCCACAGTGAACATAATGAAAAAATTTAATGTTCTCTGGAGGACGATACTGAAACTTGAAAGCATATGAACACCATCGAGACTTGTGGAACATCGCTTGCTGGACTCACAGCCACTTCTTGGGAAGGAATGAGATAATTTCTTAACAAGCTTTT
>JAXCGZ010009460.1:30000-47500 GCA_037179515.1 Halocaridina rubra | reverse complement strand
TATATATATATATATATATATATATATATATATATATATATTCTTCGTGCCCAGCCCCGATGAGGGCTGTTTTATTTTATAATTTTTTTTTGGTCCGTCCTGGTGTCACAAAAAAAAAAAAAAAAAAAAAAAAAAAAAAAAATATATATATATATATATATATATATATATATATATATATATATATATACATATATATATATATATATATACATATATATATATATATATATATATATATATATATATATATATATATATATATATATATATATATATATATATGTGTGTGTGTGTGTGTGTGTGTGTGTGTGTGTGTGTGTGTGTGTGTGTGTGTGTGTGTAAAGCTCTACTTATTAAAAGGAGATTTTAATTGTAAAATAATGATTACAACAACGACACACACGAGAGAGAGAGAGAGAGAGAGAGAGAGAGAGAGAGAGAGAGAGAGGCTATACACCTCCAGTCTACCAAGTGATGCATACGCATTGATTATTAGCATTGTCTTGCCCTTAGTATATTCAAGTTGCTCAATGAACGTTCCTTAAATGTTTATTTTATCTTTTTAACCCAATTCACTACTATGAAGCAGACATATGCAATGTGAAGCGACGACGTAAATGTATAATTGCATATCAGAGCACCATTACTATTGTTACTGCGGCTATTACTACTGCAGTATACATATACAAGGCCCTATTCCCCTTATAAGGGGGTGGCAGAGCCAAGATACACACATTCACCACACACCTCAAAAACTCCTCTTAGCTCCCTGGGGATAAAGGGTTATCACATTTCCCAATTACCACTCTGCTTGGGTCATCCACAAGGTAGGTGGACAGGGATATTCTACAGTGTACCTGACAGCCGCAGCTGGTTTACCCCCAAAGCTACTACGACTACTTCTAATCATAATAATAATAGTAATAACAATAGTAATAATAATGCTGATAATAATAACAATAATAATAATAGTAATATTTAATATAATAATAGAACGACAATAATAATAATAGTAATAATAATAATAATAATAATAATAATAATAATAATGATAATAATAATATTAACTCATCTAAATCCTGAGCTTTCACTCACCTTTACAAACCCCGCTTTCATTCTGCCCTTATATCTCACCGATATGGGAAAAGACGTATTTTATTACGATCCTCACATATGAATTTGTTCAACTCGTAAATATGCCATAATTTGTTTGTGAGGCAACGCATGATTTAGAAGCCTTTTTTTAATCTTGAATACCTTGCGCGATCGTTAAGCTTATTAAGAAAAGTTATGTTGTAATAATGAATATAAGTTATTGCAAGCTGTAAGATAAGGGAGTTAAATTCTCAAAGATGTTTATAGAAGGCGCTGCTAACCTCTATTTCTTCGTAATTTTTTTTCACGTCATCATTTTCTGTACACTTTGAACTTAGTCTTGCTGATGTTCTTTAGCTAGGCAAATATTGATAAAGAGAACAAATTGATCTAGGACTGTTTAGGTACTTGAGTTAATATATTTTTTTCAGTATGAAATGCATTAAGAAATACTTATAAATATATCAATTTAAAATTACCTAAATCTCAGGAATATTTTTGGATTAACACATGTTTAATATTCCTATTCTCTTTCTCCTAAATTAGACAATCAGGGAAGAGGGAAGGTAGTTAATTAGCAACAGAGATCAATCACTTAATTACTTAATTACAGTCGGAATAAAGCCCTAATGACAAGGTAACGTAATGCCGAATAAAGACTTATCAACCCCCCTAAAGTGCATCTTGAGAGTGGGTACATCCGGCATAGTCTGACCTCTTTTAATCCGACTCCATCCTTCCACTGAATGCCTTACCCCATGAATCAGACACTGGGAATGACTTATGAGTGTCTTGGGTAAACATTCCGTATGTAATGGGTCCCTGAGATATTTCCAAAAGATGAGCAAAGAGGAGACAAACGGGGAGCGATATTTCACAGGTGGTATACAGCAAGCACGGCTCTGGAAAATGGTGAGGATGCAGCTCGGGAAAAAGTTGTGAGCATAAATTTTTGCACAGGAGTTCGGGGGGAAAACTGATTTACTTCTTTTTCCTTACATATTAATTCAATTTTCCTCCGAGCAACGCTTTATAGTCTCATTATCATTTCGCAGTAAGATTGTGAAGGTACTTTTTTTCGTACAAATTTACACACACATATATCTATACGGATAAAAATTAAGACAGCATAAGTTTGGCAAGGATAATCTCAAGAGAAAAGTTCTTCTGCTTTGATATTTCTGCCTTTTTTTCTTTTTCTCATTTGGGATAGAGGACAAGTATGGTGCCTCTGTGTTCCCTTGCGCATAGTAAAAGTCGATTAAAGGGGGCGGAGCAGGAGGGGTAGAAATCCCTCCTTTTCATTTTCCTCTCGTAAAGTGTCAAACTGTTCTATGACTTTGTCACCTCTCTTATAAGGGAATTCGCTAAGTGAGGAGGTAGTTAATGCTAACTCAATCCACAGTTTTAAGGAAAAGCATGATAAGTATCACTATGTACAAAATGAAAATGATCAGGAGACGGGAAGTTACGAGCATGGGGCTCTTTCCCGTAAGCACAATTAGGTAATTACACACACACACACACACACACACACACACACACACATATATATATATATATATATATATATATATATATATATATATATATATATATATATCATTATATATATATATATATATATATATATATATATATATATATATATATATATATATATATATATATATATATATATATATATATTGATAGACAGATGAAAAGAGATATTTGAAGCATACTGTCTTATGACATGAGTATATTATACAGTTCTTGCTATTGCCATGACTTTATATATATATATATATATATATATATATATATATATATATATATATATATATATATATACATACATATATATATATATATATATATATATATATATATACATATATATATATATATATATATATATATATATATATATATATATATATATATATATATATATATATATATATATATATTATCTTTTATGACTTTTTTTTAGATTATGCACCAAGTCTAAAAATTAAACTGGAATCATAAGGTTTCGTACATATATATATATATATATATATATATATATATATATATATATATATATATATATATATATATATATATATAGATAGATAGATAGATAGATAGATAGATAGATAGATAGAGAGAGAGAGAGAGAGAGAGAGCTAACCATACGCATGGCACCATTCCATGAGGTTGGCTTTTAAATCGTGCCTGTAGAATGTGCCTCTATAAACAGGAGATTTAGTCCCACACAACAATGATATATTTCGGCCATAATGGCGCAATACCTAACGGGGCAATGGGAGGCTGCGTCATGGAAAAAAAAAAAAAAAAAAAAAAAAAAAAAAAAAAAAAAAAAAAAAAAAAAAAAAAAAGAGGAAAATGGGGAAAAACATATTGAGTAGCATTTGGCAGTTATCAAAGGCAACTGTTAATTAGGGTAAATTACGATGACAAACTGCATGGCAGGGGAGGGGGGAAAAATATCATGCAAATGTAGGTATAAAAGGAATCAACTGTAATTTATGTTCATTAAAGGGGTTTATAACTGGACGCTAACTGCACAGTTCTAATGTCCACTAATTTCATTTCATTTCCTGCTTTTTTGTTGTTGTTGTTGTTGTTATTGTTGTTATTGCTGGTCATTTCTTTGCTTATTCTTTAGTTCTGTAGAAATTCTACTTTAAATGCAGATATATTTTTTCAGCCATTTTTAAAAAGCCTTAATGATTTTGAGAACATATATTCTAGAAAATTTTTGATACGAATTTGGAAATTCTACGGTACACATTTTATTATCTGTATTTCCTGTTAGAACCCGTGTTTGCGCGCGGATGTGTACGTGTGTGTGTGTGTGTATGTGCGTGTGTGTGTGTGTGTGTCTCTCTCTCCCTCTCTCTCTCTCTCTCTCTCTCTCTCTCTCTCTCTCTCTCTCTCTCTCTCTCTCTCTGTGATTACCTAATTGTGTTTACGGGAAAGAGCCCAAAGCTCGTATCTTCCCGTCTGTGTGTGTGTCTGTGTAAGTGATTACCTAATTGTGTTTACGGGAAGAGCCCAAAGCTCGTATCTTCCCGTCTCCTGATCGGTTCCATTTTAGACTTAGTGATACTTATCATACCTGTCCTTAAAACTATGGATTGAGATAGCATTAACTACCTCTGTGTCTGTGTGTGTGTGTGTGTCTGTGTAAGTGTGTGTGTGTGTGTGTGTGTTTGTGTGTGCGTGCGTGCGTGAATGTTTTCATTACTACATCAAACACGCCTTATGAAATTCACATGACTGAGAGCCTTGAAAAGGTTTCTGCTCCTGAAAGAGGTAATCGCAAAATGAAGAACAATTTTACTGGAAGTGCTAAAACTTAATAAAGTTTTATATATTACTTATAGCAAGAGAGAGAGAGAGAGAGAGAGAGAGAGAGAGAGAGAGAGAGAGAGAGAGAGAGAGAGAGAGAGAGAGAGAGAGTGTGTTTCTACACACTTGCAAGAAAGTCCACCAGATCTGCAGAAAATACAAGAAAGTATTGGACTCAAATTTTTGTGCAGATAAAAATATTTACTATTGTGCCTGGAAGGCTGTGTGTGTGTGTGTGGGCAGGTGTAGATAGTAATAAATATGAATGAAACATGCATAAAACTTACGGAATTACAATTAAAAAGAGTGGCGCACACACTGACATATTTTGTCCCGTAAAACGATGAGATACTGGCATGTCCGACAGTGAATGATGCAGATGGTCAAGCAGATATTTGTGTACTATTTCTAGTTGTTTATTTATTTGTTTTACGATGAGGGGATGATACTAAATTTTGACAGTCGCCACTAAATGAGATAGATAGATAGACAGACAGACAGACAGAGAGAGAGAGAGAGAGAGAGAGAGAGAGAGAGAGAGAGAGAGAGAGAGAGGAGAGAGAGAGAGAGAGAGAGAGAGAGAGAGAGAGAGAGAGAGAGAGAGAGACCTATCAAGCTAAAAGAAAGCATATTTAAAAGAACAAAGGATAAAGGATAAAAGTGTGTGTATGTGTGTGTGTGTGAGAGAGAGAGAAAAAAAAACTAGTGAGTAAATATAAAGGAATTATAAACGAACAAAAGACCTATCATATGAGAGAGAGAGAGAGAGAGAGAGAGAGAGAGAGAGAGAGAGAGAGAGAGAGAGAGAGAGAGAGAGAGAGAGAGAACTAAGAAGCGAAAAAAGATATTAAATATTAAATTGCATAAAAGAGAGAGAGAGAGAGAGAGAGAGAGAGAGAGAGAGAGAGAGAGAGAGAGAGAGAGAGAGAGAGAGAGAGAGTATATAAAATAAAGAGGTACCAAAAAGAAATATTCCACAAAAAGCAAAGGATGTGTGAAATGAGAGAGAGAGAGAGAGAGAGAGAGAGAGAGAGAGAGAGAGAGAGAGAGAGAGAGAGAGAGAGAGAGAGAGAGAGAGAGGAGAGAGAGAGAGAGAGAGAATTTTTAATAAAATATATACTATTTTCGTGTCATTTTAAAAAAATCAATGATTACATTCAATTTGATCCAATTAAAATCCATTTCCAGTTTACAACTGGTTCTTCATACAGAACATGAAATAATACAAGGATTAAAAACTCGGACGATATTATATCACAGTATCTAGACGTGTCAAGAAACGCGGACATTGTTTTTATTGGTTGGATGAGGAATGATATCCAATAAGAACGTATCTCTGGAGAGAGTCCAGTAGCTGGGGAAACCATTGTGTAATTCGTGGTCGGTTGTGGGGCATTTGGGCTGTCCAGCCTTCCTATTTACAACCACCCATTGTTTGGGGCGTAATGATAGCCGCAAGTTTATGGGCGTAAGGGCGCTACTGCTGGTGGGGGGAGTGCTCTTGCCACCCCTTATGGGTGCTTTTCACTCTTCCTCTTCTTATTTCTTCTGTCGCTATTTTAGCACCCATTGTACTGTTTCTCATATTACAGAGGAGGGCGGAGACGCATAAGGTCATGCGAAAAGGACGAATGTACACACATAAAATGGACAAATTTTCTTTACAAACAAACAAACAAACATTTATTTCCATTTTGTACAATGGTTATTCAACATTAATAGTAACTTATAAGTAGTAGTAGTAGTAGTAGTTATAGTAGCCGTAGTAGTGGTATCAATTATTATTATTATTATTATTATTATTATTATTATTATTATTATTATTATTACTATATTATTATTATTATTATTACTGCCTCTTAATTATATAATCTGAACACTTTTTTTTTTTATAAAGCAAAGAAACGGATAAAAATAATATTAGTGTATTTCTTCTTCT
The DNA here is from genome assembly GCA_037179515.1 of Halocaridina rubra. Lineage (NCBI taxonomy): Eukaryota > Metazoa > Arthropoda > Malacostraca > Decapoda > Atyidae > Halocaridina > Halocaridina rubra. The sequence goes on along the minus strand of JAXCGZ010009460.1, from coordinate 41,121 downwards.
TCTTCTTATTATTATTATTATTATTATAAACTTGGAAAAAAGATGTCATATACTGACAGTTGCAACGATACGGATTTAAGTTCGATTATATAAAATTATGTTTTTTTTTATGTAATATAAATTCTTCTTCGTCTTCGTCTACATCTTTTCCCACTTTTATGTGGGCTCGATGTTTCTGGCCAGTGTTCTCCTTATGTTCCTGTCCCTTACCTCATCACCCAACAAACCTTTAGATCTCAGGTCGTCATTGATGTAATCCATCCACCTACGCTTTGGTCTCCCTCTCCTTCTCCTACCCTGTATATCCATTTCCATTACCCTCCTCCCAACGTACTGTTCATCCCTCCTAACGACATGACCATACCACCTTAGTCTATGCAATATCAATACCCAAATGAAGAACAAACATACATATAAACTGAATATCACCTAATGAAATAATTCTAATTGACTGGCTTATATTTACATACACCGTGCATATTCACATACATACATACATTACATGTAAGAAATACTTGTACTTACCGACAGCAAAATATCAGGAATACCCAAAAGTATCACCGTATTCAACCTGCAAATATATAATAGATTTATTAGATAATAATCATAATAATTAAATACATAAATTAATCAATTAATATTAAGTTTATCAGCTTAACTCCATTTTTTATTTGACTGTGTACCTTTATTGCCAAGGAGCTAAGAGGAGTGATCAAGACGTATAAATTTCCAGTAAATGTATTCTTGACTCGGCCACCCACCTTATAAGGGGGATTGCCGCCATCGCATATATATATACCGGTATATATATATATATATATATATATATATATATATATATATATATATATATATGTGTGTGTGTGTGTGTGTGTGTGTGTGTGTGTGTGTGTGTGTGTGTGTGTACCATTGTACTTTTCGCTATACTGTTAGTTTAAAAAACTGATCATTTTTAATTTTAACTAAGAGCACAATCTCTGTATTCCAAGTCATGTTATTACTTAATGCGACTTATTCACTTGCGTTCCTCTTGCGATGGGTCTGTCTGCTACATAAGTTCAAGATTATGTATGTATGTATGTATGAAGATATCTATGTAAGTATTTTATGTAGGTATCCATGTATGTATGTCTGTCTGTTATACGAGTTAAAGAGTATGTATGTATGTAGGAATGTTTGTATGCATGTATCTATATAAGTAAGCACATAATGTTCTGCAAGTATATACGTACATACTGCCATGACTAATTACAAAACATGACTGACTGAATGAACACTGAAGATCGAAGAAATTGAATAATAACAACACAGCGGAATGAGCTCAGTAAAAGGTCCAAGGGATATATTAATAATACCAAACAATATATGTCGATTAAACAAACTGACAAACAGACACCTGGATAAAGAAATTGAATAATAACAACACAGCGGAATGAGCTCAGTAAAAGGCCCAAGGGATATATTAATAATACCAAACAATATATGTCGATTAAACAAACTGACAAACAGACACCTGGATAAAGAGAGCAAGAGACAACAATGGTTAAGTGTATCAGTACATGAGAAAGGGGCGCGTCGACTCCTCCAGCAGACACCATGAGCTTTAAGATAATAATACACAGTCAAAATGGGGCCCATTAATTACACTGACAGATAGATAGAGATATTTTGATACAGAGAGTGAGAGATAATGATGAGTAGAGGAGTATATCAAAGCACAGAAGAAAGAATATGATGAACTTAAGAAAGGCATGATGACTTAGCATGGCACGCAGCATAAGCTTGAGACACTACGGAATGACAAATTTAATGGTATTTACTAATTGCATGCACCCCATGTGAGAGCGCCAAGCCCCTTTGCCGTGTTATGTGCGACCATAAATCTCTATCGAGTGGGGGTGGACACAGACAGGCTGGAACTAGGGGATTAATCGCTGAAATAAAATATAATTCCACAATCGGATAGAAAAAATAAACAAATATTAAGTAAGTAAGAAAGAATAAAGACCTATAATTCTGAGTAGATGAATCAGATAATAATAATAATAATAATAATAATAATAATACCACTAATATTATCACTACTACTACCACTACTACTACTACTACTACTACTACTACTAATAATAATAATAATAATAATAACAATAATAATAATATTAATAATAAATGAATACAGCATTGCGATCGAGATAGCTCTCCTCTCATCATATGTTGGTATTAGCTTTGTAAATAAGTAGGTAAGTACGACGTGCCTCGTGGTGCTTTTCTCTTACGTCTGGGCTGTCGCTGTCGCTGAAGTACGACGTCAGGACAGTACGATCAATTCTCCTGAAGGGTCCGCGGCACCAACGCTTACGTCACGTCAACGAGACTACGACGGTATTTGCGAGAGGTAGATTTGACGTTACGAATGAAAATAAATGTTTATGATAAAAATGTTTTCTGTTTTCCTGTTAATTTAGCTCGTATTAGGCTAAATAAGTAACCCAAAGGAAGAATATTCAGAGAGCCACGCACGTGGGTGTTCGCGAACGATTTAAATTGGACAAGGTCGCTAAATTTTATTTACGTCAAATGATTATTGACGAGAGGGAGTTGCGACGCACACACACACCAGTCGTATGTGCTGTGAGAATAAGTTGTTGAAGGTGATAGTCATTCTTCCATTATTTTCCACGTCAAATCGATCTCTCTGATCGATATAAGCACTCATTCTATCGCCATGGAAGACCACGAGACGGAAGAGGAGAGCTCACAGAAGCGATACCGATCAAGAAACTTCACTAAGTACGAAAAAGAGGTGTTTTATTCGGTCTTCAGTCAATACGTTGGCATCATCGGTGATAAGAACTCCTCCGCTTATACCATCAGGTAAAATTACGTTATCACGTTTTCATTTCACTCATCGCCTGTATCATCTTTAATTCCATTTCGTAATTGTCAATAGTTACAGTTCAGTGCGAACGCAAAACCGACATTCTTATCTGGGGTAGGATGAGATGATTCAGTCTCAACGACAGGATTCGCTAGCGTGTTTATTATTACGGGAGTCCGTTCGCAGGCAAACAAGTTGCCTCTCTATTTCGTAAAACTTTACCTACTACAATCCATGTTTAGAAACTTATTAATGAACATGTTTAGCACTTTTCTGCATTAAAACATGGCTAAAAGCATAGTCAGTCATGAACAGCTGCATTTTCCTTTATTTATTTTCAATAAGAATTATTTATCATTTATTTATATATTATTTCTCTCTATTGACTCCTGGCTCATCTCTGCCCCTCCGGCTAGAGGCTCTCTCTCCCACGCAGATGGGCCCGCCACAACTAGCTTACTACTCTTGCCAGGACTTGCAGATTTTAATACAAAACTATATGTTAACATTTCCCAAAATAGGAACAAGTTTTATAACGATGTAATTGAATGAATAACAAGAAACAGAATGCTACCTAACTTAATATTTAGATGTAAGAACATAATAACTATAAAGATTAGAAAACAAGAAAAATCGCTTTGCTTATTTGTCTCATTATAATCATCATACCGACTAATCCATACGATTCACTTGCCGATATGAAGTGATTAATCGATTAATCGAATTTCTCCCATGACTTAGCCGTTCAACTCAACAGGTTTAAGAAGTGCACTACTGGATGTGTGAGGTCAGTGATAGAATAGTATCTTATACGATTATAATAAGAATTTTATATAAAAACATGTGAAGGCTTATACACACACACACACACACACACACACACACATATATATATATATACATATATATATATATATATATATATATATATATATATATATATATATATATATATATATATATATGTGTGTGTATGTGTGTGTGTGTACTACATGTGGAATATGATTTACAAAAGACGTATTAGCAAACTCACCAACAACGAGTTGTTATTATTATTGTTGTTATTATTATTATTATTATTATTATTATTATTATTATATCTTGTTATTATTATTGTTGTTATTATTATTATTATTATTATTATTATTATTATTATTATCATTGTTAATATTATTATTATTATTATTACGATTTAGACGTAAACAGGCCATAAAGTTAAAACATTCCGTGTTGTTTACCAATAAACAATGCGTCTCCATCATACTGGGGGAAAAAGAAAGAAGAGAGGTCATATGCCCGTAACGGGGCGATCCGCTTGAAATATCTGGGAAAAAAAAAAACGCTTCGGAGCAGATTCAACCGATGACGTCACGTGGAAACTATAACGATCAATAGCAAAAATATTTTAAAGGAACCTCTGGAAAAGCTGAGTCTTTACACAGTATGAGTATAAAAGGAAATATAGGATCCACTGACATATCAACAAATGCGGATGTTCTGCTAAATTGTTGGAGATTCTCTGGGCAGGTGTTTAAGTCTAGGAGCATCTTCAAAGGATCTTTTGACATGTCAGGAATGAAGGTGTTCAGTTACTACGTTATAGCGTCTTTACACAATATATAAACAAAAAAGGGTTTTGACAAGTCAGGAAAGGTCTTCATCTACTATGAAAGAATAGTTACTCATTGAGTGAAAGAAATGGATGATCTTTTGACAATTCAAGAATAGTGGTGCTCAGATACTAGGCAGAAGTATCTTTACAAAGCATAAAAGCCACACAGAACCTCTGACACGTCAAGAATAAATGAGTCCGGCCAACGCAGAAGCACCTTAACACACTAGAAAAAGAAATATGGGACTTTTTGACATAGGATTAAAGTGTCTCTCCTACTACAAAAACGTTTTAATGGTCAAGAACTGATAAAGACATCCAGCCAATGGGTGAGCAAATCTAGCTACCGGGGGAACAAGACAGCTTTACTGAGTGCCGCCCCAAAGTTCATATATATATATATTATATATATATATATATATATATATATATATGTATATATATATATATATATATATGGAGGGAGAAGGTTTCAGGGAAGGTCATCCTGTCATTAAACTCTAAGCCAAATTCAACACCAATCTCCAAGAAGCTAGTGAGATACAGCGACCCCATATGAACATGGAAACTGCTTAGAAAGATCATAAGGCCTAGAAAGGATAATTGGAAATTAAACTTTAGACTGCCAATTTTGGGGAATTTTCTTATAAATGATAGGCATTTTGTTTTCTAACTGACTCTTTATAACTATTTAAAAAACCGCTACCAGTCAGTCAGAATAAAAGATGTAGTTTCAAGTCGCAAGAAGGTATTGTTTGGGGTCCCTCAGGGATCGATCCTAGGACCTATACTTTTTCTAATATATGTAAACGATCTAGTAAAATATTTACCTAACTGTTATGTCATTCAATATGCTGACGATACTCAAATCTTAATTGAAGGAGAAATTAATGATTTAGAAAATATTATTCGTAGAGCAGAAGAAATTTTGTATATGGCTAAACGTTACTTTCTAAAAAATGGTCTGTTACTTAATGAAACTAAAACCCAATCTATTCTTATCGGATCCAGACAATTATTATCAGAAGTTATTATCAGAAGTTGATGACAATCTTCATATAAATTTTAACGGTAATATCATTAAGCCAATGAACTCGGTAAAGAACCTAGGTGTCTATTTTGACCGTTACATGAATTTTGAAATGCATATAGATGAAATTTATAAAAAAGTAATGGGTACTCTAATATATCTAAATAGGGTAAAAGACTCATTTGAAACATCAACTCGTATAATAATTGTCCAGTCCTTAGCTATGAGTTTAATTAATTACTGTCTCAAAGTTTGGGGATGTACAAATAAGACTCAATTACAAAGAATACAAAAGTTACAAAACTTTGCAGCACGAGTGGCTGTTGGCAATGTAAGAAAATACGAGCACATCTCTCCTGTTTTAAAAGATCTAGAATGGATAAAGATTAGAGATAAATATGTTTTTGATATATGTACCTTTGTTTTTAATATACTAAGAAACAATATTCCTGATTGCTTGTATAATTTTTCTACAGTAAGCTCAGTTACCGGGTTAACTACCCGTCAAGGGGAAGATTTATTAGTACGAAGGTCTAAAACTGAAATTGGCTCAAGAGATATAAACATTCGTGGACCTCATTTATATAATCAGCTTCGCAGAGAACTAAAAAATGCTGGTTCAGTGTATACTTTTAAATATAATCTTAAGAAGTTACTCTTAAAGGAAGATTTTACTTGTAAATTTTAATAGTACACCCATATTTGAATACCCAATGTACGTTGGAAATAAAGTCTTATTATTATTATTATGGCATGCATTTAAAAAAAAAAAATAGACGAGGATTTTTTAATCGGTCTTTTTTCCGGTAAAATTAGTCCTTAATTATGATTAAGGAATCACACAGCTGAGATTAATGTGATTAAGAAAGATGAAGATACCTCTAATGATGTCCGAAACGTACGGGTATCTGTGACATACCCGCTATCGAATCCATCACGAGGCGTTAAAAACGGTATCCAGCGTGATTCCCCAACTCCTATTTATCTGTATCCACCCTCATTATGGGGATTAAGAGTGACACATAGAACGCAAAAATGTCATGTACTACTAAATAAAGACACATTACGTTTTCATACTGACACATAAAACGTAAAGAAAATCATGTGTAAAAGTCATGTAGTAAAAAGACACGTGACGTCTTCAACCATTCTGCTGTTCATCAATATATACCGTTCATTTTAACACATTATCAATCTCCTTTCATCTCTAAATAAGATAACCTTCATTTCTTCGCATCTCGCACTTGTTTTTTTTCATCATAATTTATGACTAAGCACTATTTCTCTTTTTTTTTTTTTATGACAGGGATGCCTGGGATAAACTGGTAGTAGAATACAATTCACAGCATAATGTTTATCCACGCACTCGACGCCAGCTCCAAGTAAGTTTCTAAAGCTTTTTCTTTTTACCTTCAAAAACTATATATATATATATATATATATATATATATATATATATATATATATATATATATATATATATATATATATATATATAATTATTATTTTTTTTTATTAATTTTTTTTTATTTTTTTTTTTACCAAGAGCTAACGGGACAAGCATATTTTACTCTTATCGACGCCCGAATTCGTGAGGATACTAATCCACCAATGATTCGCACATCTACTGATGTACTTTTTGAGTTGCTGAGTTAACAGGAGCTATCACACAGAAAGAGCTACTACACTCTCGTCATCCCAAGTGGCTTAGCCACCTTGGAGATGAGTAACTCAGGACTTCCTGGGTGGAAAATTGGATCTATATCCACTGCAATAGTATTATTAATACCAAATAACAATAATTAAAATAATATCATTATTCACCAATTAGCAAGAAGACGGTGGTTCCCAACCTTTTGTATGCCACCCACTCAGAGGAAATGCTTGTTTAATATCAACGTCCCTTGAAAAGTAATACCACACTGGAATATGAAGACGTCTCATTTCTCGCAGCTGAGAGAGATTATTCATGACATGTCACTCAAAGGACACATGTCGCCCTTTGTCGCAACCCCTGAAATTCCATCTCCCACCAAGGGTTGGGAACCCCTACTCTGTAATTTGTGCACAGGCACTTAAATCTCATCGCGACGGCGCGAAAATTATTCGTAACATGTCACTCAGAGGACACATGTCGCATCCCCTGAGATTCCATCTTCACATCAAGGGTTGGGAACCCCTACTCTGTAATTTGTGTTCAGGCACGTATAAGTCTCATCACGAAGGCGCTAGATGTTATGTGAAAAGATTACATTGCGTCAGGGAAAGTCATAAAATGACTTTTCAGTAGTGATAACCTGTCTAGCTCGCGACTTCGTGATAATTATCCACCATATAAATTGATAAGAAATATTGTAAAACAATCCTTAGACTTTCGGGGATTACTGCCCCCCGTCAACTGAGGGGGGGGGGGGGACTGATATGAAAATCTAAACTCTAAACAGTATCTCCTTCAACGTACAACTGGGTCAGATCCCAGGACAATCATGCTCCCCAAGGATGTACGGTTACTTCAGGTAACAGGTTATAATCAGAAGGGGGCTTTGGAAGGAGAGGTGAGAGAGTAAAGTCGGATTATGGCCCGATTTCTTAAACAGACTGTTAGTTAGCTAGACACACAAATGGATTTCATAAACGCTTCTGACCCGGTACTGTGTATGGCTAGGATCCCGTACGGGATCCTAGCCTGAGTGCATGCCCTTGCTAACCTCAGGCCGTGACGGGTCGCGAACCCTCGACCTGACGCCTCAGAGTCGCGGACGCTACTGCTTGAGCCACGGTGACTACAATAATAATAATATAGTGTTACGCAAGTGGTATCAGGTAAAGGCGATATATGAAGACCTGAATACAAAAAGCAACTACTTAATCCATTCACATATATGTTCATCAAATACCTTTACTTTGATTCACTGAACTAGTTAAGAGTCGCCTCTATTGTGGTGCAAACCTAACCAACAAAGTTTCATGGAAATGTGCGGTTAAGAAATAATTAGGAATTATTGCGAGAATCAAATTCAAAGAGAAAAAAGTAAATATGAAGCGAAACTTATATACAGGATGATACTCACATACACTGTACCTATATGACTTTTTTTTTTTTAAAGAGTGTCACCAGGGAAAAAAAAAAGCTGCCTCATCGGGCCCCGGCACAATGTAAACAAAGTAAAGAGAAACAGATGGAGAGTATTGTGACCTGTCAGATGTGAAGGGATGATAAGAGATGTGTAACGAACGCCCAAGAATATTCGGTGTTAATGTAGGCTTAGAAAAAGAACCGTAACAGAAGGAGGACTTAACATCGAACTGCCCTAGCCAGTCTTATTTAAGTCTAAAACCAGCTTTAGTATCGCAACGGGCGGCTGATGTCATGGGCCAACCTACTTCACATACTTATGGGAATAATACCAAATTAAAGGTCAGAAATAACCATCTCACAATGAACTCTCTCAAAATGTTGACCTAAAAATATGTGTCCTAATTCTGTGCTCAAGGATAGGAATAAGTAGTATCTAATCAAATACGAAATCGTGTCATAGGTCAAGGGTCGTGGAACTTATTTAGTTGTTGCCTAAAAATCTGCTTTGTGTATATATATATTGCCAAACAGACATCTAAATGAACAAAAATAAGTTTTTATTTTATCTTAAAATCGGTGAATTACTAAAAAGGAATATACAAGGACAGCCAAAGAATTTCTAGTTTTTTTTTTTCCATTACCCCCTAAAATGTTTAAATTCATCCCATTTGGGGTAATTTACCATTGCTCCCTTAGAGATAAACTACTGATATCGAAATGTTATATTTTTAGAGAGGTTTTTGAGCCTCTATTACCCGTAAAATGTTAAAATTGACCCCATATAGGTCAATTTACTACTGTTCACCGATCCCTATAGGGATCGGTGAACAGTAGTAAATTGACCTAAATGGGGTCAATTTTAACATTTTAGGGGTAATGGAGGCTCAAAAACCTCTCTAAAAATGTAACATTTCGATATCAGTAGTGTATCTCTAGGGGAGCAATGGTAAATTACCCCAAATGGGATGAATTTAAACATTTTAGATAAGTTTTGCTATCGAAATGTTACCTTATTAGATGGCTACCAATGGTTAAAAATGTTAGGTAGCGAAGTAATAAAAACTTAAATCATGATGGATTTCGCTTCAAAATCTAGTCTGAACAAATCATTACCGCCATTATAATTTACGCAATTAATATGGATGCTATTATTATTATTATTATTATTATTATTATTATTATTATTATTATTATTATAGCACCACTAAACAAGATAAAGATAATATTACGAAAGATCCTCTTATTGCTTGGAATGAGATGCACGAGTTATTTAATAATGGGTTTTGATATATCTTTACTTCCAAGAGAGAGAGAGAGAGAGAGAGAGAGAGAGAGAGAGAGAGAGAGAAAAGAGAGAGACTTATAATAATTGTCTTTTATATTGTGTACAGGTTTTATGGAGAGACGAAAAATTCAGGGCGAAAAAAAAGGGACAGAAGGATAAGGTAAGGAAAATTTTATTATATTTTCCATCCTTTCGTCATGATTTTTTGTCATTACTAAAGTATAAAATACTCAGGATTTTTAATAGAGACAAAATCCATAATACATTATCTAAAGAATTAGCCCACAAGATTTCGTATCAATCGGGCTTTTGCAAAGGTGTCGGATCCTCTTGCAAGACGAGTCGTTTGTTCTTTCTCGTAGGTTACTCTTAAGCTTCTGTTCCACCACTGGCTCCAAGTATCCAGCCGTGTGCTCTTTGAGCATGCTGAGGACCGCCATTATCCTCTCATTCATTTCCTCAAAAGAGGCCTCGGTGGGATTTTATATAGTGCTACTATTTGTGTGATCCCGGGGACCGCGGTAGCGCACTGGTTAAAGCACAAGACTTGGGAGGCGACAGAGCAGCGATCAAGCCTAACGCGTGCCGGAAGGAAGGGCATCAAGCCTTAATTCCCTAGCTCAAACTTATTTTTGTCCACCCCCATAATGGGGATTAAGAGTGATACATAAAACGGCAAAATACTAAGTTCCCAAAACCTCCCTCTGCGATTCAAATTTTCTCGTACACGACTTAGCCCGCTTTCACACCAAAGTGGAACGTCGCACGTGGTATGCCACGTGCGACGTGCCTCTTTGGTGTGAAAGCAGCTTTACGTTCTCATCATACCATTACTGTTTGCAAACTGTGAAAAAACTAAAGTCCAAAAAATATTAGAAGAAACTTAAAATGAAACACCAGAAAATATTAAGAAAAACCTACATTGTGAAAACTTGGGAGTGCTTGGACTAGATAAAGAAAAAAAAAATCTTGCAAACATAGTACACATATTTCTTGGGCTCTGAGAGAGCGAGGACACGCAAACAAAAACCCGTTTTAATGCCATGAAGAAGGCAACCAACGTAGTTATCGAGAGCCAATTATCCAAAGACTGAACGTGGTTAATTCGTAATGACATAATTGACGTATTTATGCATAATTAAAGAGGTACATTCAGGATCTTGAGCTCTAATTAAAAAAAAATAATTTATAATCTGTGATAAACAAAGAATATATATGCATTTCTGCATCTCAGGCG
>JAXCGZ010009460.1:2500-25000 GCA_037179515.1 Halocaridina rubra | reverse complement strand
CTTTCTCTCGCTCCCCTTTATTCCTGCTTCTCCTCTTCCTCTCCCTACCTTCCCTTCCTTATTCCCACTTCCCCATTTTGTGCATGATGTAGTGGAAGGGGGACCTGAACATTTTGTGTGTGTACATATATCTCTGCCAATTCCCTTTCCCATGGGGTTCCCAATGCAGTCCTTTCCCCCTGCCTCCCCTGGCATGGTGCGTTGCTCTTAAACCATAGGGAAGGGGGAGAATGGTTTATATATATTACTTAGACTTTTTAATATATATACTGTAATAAAGAAATTATTCCGTTTTTTATTTGTTAATGAATGAAAAGTTCACAATAATATAGAAGTTTTTCGACCATAATGAATGCTATATATGGCTCAATATTGCAAGGTGGCCAAAACCATTATAAAAGGATAATAACATACAACCAGCTACAACAACAATAATAATAACAATAACAATAATAATAATAATAACAACAGATTTCTAAAGAGAATCCCTGATTTCATTTGCAATATGGTAACTGAAGTACATAATATTTTCTTGGAATTTCAGTAAAGTATATAAAAAATTTCATTTAATTTCAGACTAAAGCTTCAGCAGTTACGTCACGAAGGAGCTCTAAGAATGCGAGTGTTAGAAATGGAATTAGCCTTGAAACAACAACAGCAACAAATGGAACAACAAGAACACAACCTTAGAATGGAAATACTCCGAGAGAAATTAAAGAGAATTAGAGAGGGAAAAATCGTTGGAGATTGATTTTATGTGATTTAGAAGAGAGAGAGAGAGAGAGAGAGAGAGAGAGAGAGAGAGAGAGAGAGAGAGAGAGAGAGAGAGAGAGAGAGAGAGAGAGAGAGAGAGAGAGAGAGAGAGAGAGAGAGAGAGAGAGAGAGAGGTTTAAAGTTTAATGTGCTGAAGAATAAACTGTTATAATAATAAAAAAATATTTTTCCTTTTCTTTGTTGGAGAGAATAGGAGTGATGGAAGTATGTTCGGCTTGTGCTAAATGTGTGCTTTGACTCGGCTACTTTTCTTACAAGGGGGATTGTGGCCACTGTACGTATGTACGATGTTTAATCTAAAAACTAGACATATGCACAAACACTTACACTATATATATATATATATATATATATATATATATATATATATATATATATATATATATATATATATATATATATATATATATATATATATATATATATATATATATATATATATATACACAGATTCCAGTCTCTTTTAAAGGGTTGGCCTAGTGAAAGCACACACTAAGACTCAATTACTAATATTATGATCGGAATATTTCTAACAGACCCCCCATGACTCTTTGCGGTCGGAAAATACAGTATGGGTACCCAGTCCCCTTGCGCCGCCTCATTTAGTCGACTTTTACGACACACCTGAGAAAATGGAGGTGGTATTTTTGTCCCCATCCAGAAAATGAAAAGAAAAATCCAGTGAAAGAACCGTGGGAGGTAGAGAAAATTTAATTACTCACTTGGATGACACCTAAAATTTATGAACCCTGTGGTTATAGACTCATTGTATTACCATGATTCACAATTATTAAAATATACCAGACGAGATTTCTTGTGATTACAGTATATGAAAACTAAATTATCACTGACTGCAAAATATGCAATGAATGAATCGAATAAATAATAAAGATAATTAGCAAAAATTCTAATGAATACCTTAAAAATTTAATGTGACCCAGTAGAAGGACCCACCGTCCTGCTAACTTTTAATGTAACGTTAGGTGAAGTTAGTTAGTCAATAAAAGCACAGTATGTCTAAAACTAACCTTTTGGCTATAAAAATAACTAACACCCAAAACTAAGAAAAAAATCGCATGAAAATTTACTTTAATATTACGTTAAGCTTAGTTACGTTCGTTAAAGGAAACGATTTGATGACAAGTTATTGTGTTGTTGTTTCAGATATTATTCCAAATGCTTTGCAATATGATATCAGTCACTGATGGTGTGTAAAAGATCATTTATCAACTAAATAATAGATTTAAGATAAGGGTCTGTGTAATAATGAGAATGAACTATTCATAAAGCCCAGGGAATATTCGCGTTTTGTGGAGGTGCATACAGACATATCAGATTATGTAAAGATGAGTAACCCCTATATCTCCATGTAAAGCTAAATGAGACCGTATATTTTTACGGTAGGATAGCATGCTATATATGAACAACCCCAGAACAACCTTCTTTACAAGAGCCCATATATCATACTATGCGAAAAGATGGGTGGTGACAATACACTTGGTCATTTCAATAAAACCACGTTCGAGGATGAGTACTATACGTTAAAAACTTATACTTTCCGAAGTAAGTTTGAAAAAATGGACATGATTTGCCTTGAATTTTTATCACCATAATCAATATGCCTTTTATGAACTAAAAAAATGCAGTCATGAAACTATATTACTTTTAGTCAATCTTGACGAATCAAGTAAAGATAACGACTTCCAGTACATTAAATAACCCCGAAAATTGTTAGGTTAGGTTGGATTAGAATAGGTTAAGCTAGGCTTCACTCTAACCTGCCTTAAGCGGGCTACACACGATCAAGTAAACTTGACAAGTATGCTTGATCAAGTATTTCATCAAGTATTGTGATATTTCCCTTCGCCTCCACACGGTCAGGTATGCTTGACAAGTCTTCAGTTGAAATCACAATGTCGAGTGCAGACGACGAAAAATAAATTAGAACTTTTCCCTAGCTCAGCAGTAGCAATACGATTTCCCTGAAGGAAAATAGTCACATAATCACACAGTTGGTGATGACAAGATTTAAATGACTCAAAGGGAGACCCTGGGGCCTAGAGGGTCATGTTAGTGGTCTGAAGAGGATAGCGCCTTTGGGCTAGTTCTAGCCAGTGATGTGCACTGTTGAGAGTAAACTAGCTCCGACACTGTCTCCCCCTGGCGAGTCTGGCCACAAATTATTTTGAGAGCTAGTTACAGGGCAATCTGAGAGGTTATCAGTCACTCTGTCTCACTGTCTAGTATGGTCTAGTCTATTTGTTATTTATTTTAACTCAGTTGTTCAATTTATGTATTATTTGTATTACTTTCTAAACTTTATATTGTTTTGTTAACCATGTTGATTTCTCCATATAGATATTTTGATAATGACCCAATGTTAAGACGAAACTTTAAAAATAAAATTGGATGAAAATGAAATGCATAAATGGCTTCTTCTACTCCACTACAATATTATCTTAAAAAAAAAAATTATTCATGTTTTCACATATGGTAATGTTCTTATTTGATTATTGTTGGTCCAAAATGAGACTGAGATTTGAATTAAATGCGAAAACGAAGCCACGAGCGAGGTTGGGGGAAACTGTAATATGAACAGATTGGCATTCAGATAGAATGTGTTCATTCCTAGTATAGCAGATATAGCTGTAAGGTTTATTTCCCTTTTAGACCTTCTGTGGTGTAGTTGGTAGCGTCTTGGCACAGTATTTATATATCCTAGGTTCAAGTCCCGGTCGGGGTAAAAATAATTTATATATATATATATATATATATATATATATATATATATATATATATATATATATATATATATATATATATATATATATATATATATATATATTTCTTCATAGCTCAGCTTATCAGTGCTTAGCTCATACAAAAGAGAACCTATTCTCTCTCTCTCTCTCTCTCTCTCTCTCTCTCGCAGATACTCGTACACACACGCGAACACACTACACCAAATAATTCATAATTAAGTTGCATTAAAACATATAGACATTATTACCAATAGACATAATTAACATTATCACAGCTTGAGATTGTAAAGATGCTGTTTCACTACTGCCCCATACATCTAATGTGTATTCACTGATATTGCTGAGCTGACAGGGGTTACCGAATTTCGGTCAACTTGGAGAGTTGATCAAGTCTTTGGTACACACGGTCCAGTTGACTTGAACAAGTCAAGACTTGACTTGACGACATGATTCAAATTCAATCATGCCTCAAGCGACTTGTCAAGTCTAATACTTGATCAAGTCTCACCATACAGACGGTCCAGTTTGCTTGAACAAGTCACTTGATCAAGCATACTTGTCAAGTTTACTTGATCGTGTGTAGCGACCTTTTAGCTAACAATTTACAGTTACACTTGAAGTTAACTACAGCAAATATAATGCAAGAGAGAG
Organism: Halocaridina rubra; assembly: GCA_037179515.1. Taxonomy (NCBI): domain Eukaryota; kingdom Metazoa; phylum Arthropoda; class Malacostraca; order Decapoda; family Atyidae; genus Halocaridina; species Halocaridina rubra. Next base: position 20,813 of record JAXCGZ010009460.1, on the reverse strand, counting down.
AGAGAGAGAGAGAGAGAGAGAGAGAGAGAGAGAGAGAGAGAGAGAGAGAGAGAAAATTAAGTCTCCCTAATATTAACGTTTTCTTTGTACAAAATTCTTTAACAGAAAACAAATATATGCGGGACTAAATAATATTTTCCCTGGGAGGAAGGTGCCAAAAAAAAAAAAAAAAAAAAAAAAAAAAAAAAAAAAAAAAAAACAGATAAAGGAGCTCTCTCGAAACGTAATCATATGGCATTAATGAACAAAACGACTTAATGAATAAACATAAATAAATAAATAATAAATAAAAATTTGTTCTCAATCAGACCTTCCTTAACATTCGGAGAAGTGACAAAACAAGATAATAAATATTAACAGACTATCGATGAGCACATTTAACGCAAGCTAACTATGTCATGTTTAATAAAGCGAATTACCATACATTGAAAAAAAATTCCATCCCTTGAAAAATTAACCACTGGGCTTTGCATAATTTCAAATAAATTTTTCTTTTAATTCGAAGGAAGTAAAGCACTGTAATTTCAAGTACAGTATATTAACAGTATTTAAATATCAGAATAAATAAATAAATAATACCCTTATGGTTAAGGCTTGTTGGATAATTAAGTTAAATATACAACATTAGGCCTACCCAAGCAAAAGCATAAAGGATAACTTGAACATCAATATTTTAATTTTATCATCCAATTTGTTTAACATATTAAAAAAGACACGAGTTTCTGTCACTTTTACCACTCATTCAGAGATGAAGATAAAATTCAATGCTTATATAATATACTTTATTGTTTGTATAAGTGATTCTGGTTACGGAATCCCTCCCAAGAAGTTGTTTTGAAGGCTAAGTTCGAATTTACGACTATGTAAATGTATACGATAATTTTGTAAATCAATTCAAACTAGGTCCATCACATACCCAAATACACGAATAAAACCATTAACTTGACATACATATACAACAATGCAGTGTGATGACATATTCTTCCGCCACACTCAACAAACTGCTCCCCACAAAGACCGTACTTATGACTATATATTTGGTAATTTTGTAATAAATTCAAACTCGGTTCTTAAAATAACTCAAGTAATTAAATAACAACATTAACTTGATATAAATGCACAAACTCAATAAACTGTTCAGTGAGTGAAGATTGCATTTACGATGCACGAAACATCGTAAGTTAAGGACATCGTAAACCGAGGACCCCCTGTATGTAAAATGCTAAAAATAAATATTGTATGCTGCTTTTGAAAAGGTATTTTCCAGCATATTTTTGTGCTGCCCAAACGATTTTTTAATGGTTAAGTAATACTCAAAGCTAACTTAGCTTGTATGTGCAAACCACTGAAAAAGTTTGTGAATAATAAAATCTGTTGTGGCATAAAAAATTATGTGGGTTGATATTAATTATTCTGAGTCATATATTATTTTTAGATGTGCGAATAATAGTGAACAGGACTGTTACTTGCAAAATATGTGCAACTGGGTAACAATTTGTTTGCGTCACTATTAAACAATATGCAATATGGGGGTGGAGCTGGGAAATGGCTGCACTTCCTAACGCCCTGGTGTGGCCTTAATCACAGGTCTATCACAGTATTAGTCAAATGCTTAAACCACTGTGCTAAAACAGTCTTCCAATAAGGTAATGGACAAAATCAAAAGTAATATCACAAGAGTAACTGATATAAAAATTCTCGATATTGATGAATGGATTCGTAAAATCAGTAAATACAGTATTACTTATGCCATTCCAAAGAGTACAATAATCTCCGAAAACTACTTTTAAATTTTACAGTACTCGCCAAGATACTTTGAAATGATAAAAACACAAACCTAAGGCAATGGACATCCATATTTTGAGAATGCTCTACGTACAATAGGTAATTGCTTAAGAATAATAATGATGATGATGATGATGATGGTGGTGATGTTGATAATATTTTTCAAAGACTAGGATCAGATATTTTTTTTTAAAGTTGCCATAGTTTGTGTGCAATACGGGGATATGAAATAGCCAATTACAGATTAAAAAGTATCCATGGGTTATAAAAAGCTCTGTACAGTACTAACTACCCAAAATAATTTTTTTTTTAAACTACTACCTGATTACTGAGAGCATAATTTGAAGTGTAGGAAAAGAAAAATCCCTTACCTTTGCATCAAAGGTCCTCTGTATTGGATTCTAGGTCCTTCCTTAAGCCCATTTCTTGAAGTGATATGTGCTGGTTATAGTCTGAAAAGGGATATATGTGTATAAATCTAATTGACGCAAAATCATAATAAAGGTGAATTTATGGATTTCACTGTCATGCCAGAAGGTGCAAATATATAACAAAGAGCAATGAAATGAATACATGAGATCAGTAGCTTTTCAGACATATCTTCTCAAGACTGATGGAATAAATTTAATGTAAACAATACAGCTGGAGTATATAGATAAACTATAAAGAAATATGTGTAAAGAGTGAATGAATATTCTTATACTGTTAAAGCACAAAGCAATTTCAAGGAAAAGTATGTCACAAAATACTGGATTGTGAAGGCACTTATTTTTTTTTCGGTATTTCACCTCTGACTGAGTTCCAGATAATTTCAAAATCATTAAGAATATAATACAACTTCTATATTTCAAGAGGAATTATGTTTAACTAACCTGCAGTACTGCATTGTGATGTTTGTATTATGACCAAACAGGAGCTACTTATTGAATTATAAAATATGTAGCTAATGCCATTTATAATTATGTTGATGACAGCCTTTGAGTCCCAGTATTGTTTTTGGCACTACATAGATCTGTAAAAGAAAAATACCAATCACTATACCAATGATTAAATTCTCTAATTATCATATATCATGTAGCTATTATTTTCATGAAGCATCTAAGCAATTGGACTGATAATCATTTTATTCTCCTCAGTAACTATGTTACATCATTCAGTTAGTCTTTAATTAGAGGGATATAAATGCCCACCATTACTACATGTTTTATCAAACTTTTACTTACTATAACATGTATGCAATATAATGCACATTAACCTTCTCAGTCTGTCATTGAACTACAATATTTTTCAAAGTAATTTTTATTTCCAATGTTTTACAAATGGTGTATTAAGTGTAATTCTATCTTTAACTCAGGAATTAAGTAAAAAATAATAGTATTTATTAATAAGCAGCACAACTAACCTGATGATATACTGTAGAGTCTTAACAATCTGCAAGAAACTCCATGCAATGCCAGCTGAAAATTATACAATAAAGAAAACATGTAAATACTTAGTCTTACATATATTAAATACTATATTGTCACATCTACGTATATGATTGATACTTTACTTTCGTTGGCAATTAATCATGAAAATTAGCAATAAGTTTATATTAAAAAGGAATTAATATGTTATGATGAAATTACTTTACTGTGCAATTCATTGAAAAATATTTAAAAAGTTGGACAAGAAAATCATCTACATTTCTGAAGTATCTCTTATCGTAAAAGAAAGTGCGATTTTAGCTAACAGTTTATACCATATTCTTCATTTGATTAACAAAATGAAGATATCAAACAGTTTCTTTGCTTTGAGTCTAAGAGGATGACTGTTCTACGAGCCAAAAGCTAAGATTGCCACTTATTAAACAAATAAGCAGACTGTGAATGGGAATGTTTTCAGGAAGTCTCCTTGCTTTGAGTCTAATAGAAAAGTTCTACCGTTAGCCAAAAGATGTGACTAATTGTTTGAATAAAAAAAAAAGACAGACTGTAATTATGAATGGTCTGAAGCAGTTTCTATGGTCTGAGTCTAAGAGTATTGTTCTACAATATGCCAAAAGCTAAGTTTGCAACTTGAAAAACAGACAAAGTGTGGATGGGTTTCTTGTCCATGTGAGAAATTAAAATAATATAATTGTATACGCAATATGATCTCGAGTTAGAAGTCTCCATGACGACTTGCAGCTCTATCGCATGAGGATCTACGATGCTTGAAGGTACGTTTCTTACTCATTCTTGATAAATGGCAGCGGTGGCACGTGTTCGAAAGCGATGCTAAGCTAAGCTAAACTAAGTTATATTTTAATCGAATAGTAACAATCATCAAACATTTGTATTTATTAACACGTGTCAATAAATTCAATGGTTGGATGAATTTCGCTTTATAGCCGGCTAGGAAAAAGGAGTTTTTTACAATTTTCTGCATAGAAAGAGGGTTGCATTCGTGGTGCGATTAGGTTAGGTTCGACAAACATCATTTTTTTCCAATAGCAGATGAGGAAATTTTCTTTTTTTAGATTAGCTTAGGATGGGCAAAAATAAGCTTTTTGTTAGTTTCTGCAGTGAATTAAGAGGTAATTTTACTTTGGATAAGGTTAGGTTTGACACAGATATGTGAAGCACTTAAAGGAGCATATTGCAAAAATATTCTGTTTCAGAATGAGAACAGTATCCTAAACTATCATCTAACTAATTTAGGGAGCGTTCTAATATGTCTATGATGTCTTTTCGGGTGCAAGTTAAAATCTATAACGCGATGGGGACTAAAACGATGCTTGGCACAAATTAGAAAAAAAAATCATCACATACCATTCATGGCCTTATCGATGGATACCAAAGTATCGGGACTACCCCAATACTCAAAAAAGCAAAATTATTTAGGATTTTTAAAAGTAAATTTTGTTGTGAATATGAACAATGTAAAGCTAATATTGGAGACACCAAAATTAAAAGAGGAGAAATTTGCAAAATTTTGCCAATTTTAAAAATATTTTTGTTTGGACTGAAAAAGTTATCATTTTAATACTGCATAGGTGATGTAAAAACATATTGGGAAAATCTTTGAAAAAACTTGCAAAGGCCAATTTTAAAAGAATTAAGCAAATGTTTTTGCTTTTCTGAAGATTAGCATAGTCGTTACACCAAATATAATGCATCCAAGACTCCAAATAAATAAATATATACAGTGAACATACAAATACATATGAAAATAACAATACAATATAACCAATAGTACACAAAAAGACACATATATTGCAAGACATGATAAAATATAATAATAATAATAATATGCATAATATAAATTAATAAAAAAATTCTCCCTAGCCTACAATACATGCAAATAAAAATTATACTCTTGCATTTTTACATTCTAGCATTGGTTACAATAATTCAGATATACTCCACGTCTTCATCCCAGCATCAGTTACTATAATTAATATAAAATCATATACTTATGAATAAACAATACATATAATGCAGATGCCAATTTAGACAGTTACATACTTATGCTGATTTACATGCTTGCGAAAACTGACCAAACCATCATTACAAGAAACAATGTGTATTCAATACAGTATTCATTATATTTTAATACATTTAATGGGCTTCTTGGATACATACTATGGTGCCTTTCACCTACCTGAAATGAAAGAAAAAATTGGATACTATTAATAATAATAATAATAATAATAATAATAATAATAATAATAATAATAATGATAATAATATACAGGAGGTCCTCGACTTATGTTAGAGTTCTGTTCCTGAAAGGCGATGTAACCCAAATTTCAGTGTAAGTTAGAACACACCTAAATAAGCAGCCATGATAATGCAGTAGCAAAGTTTCTCCCTTTTCCATGCATTTCACTATCTCTTATTTCACTTACATGGTGATGGCTCTCCTTTTCTTAGAAGCACTGCCATCAGACAAATCTGCTTTACACTTGAGACATAATACAGGCCAAAAAATATCAAAACAGAAGAAAAATAATTTATGGGAGATGCGTTACAACCACAACACATCAATACTCAAGAACAGTGTAAACTGAGGACCCCCTGTGTATATATATATATATATATATATATATATATATATATATATATATATATATATATATATATATATATATATATATATATATAAAGGGATTCCTTGACTTACGTCACAGTTCCGTTCCTCAAGATGTGTCATCATCCAATTTTCTGTGTAAGTTAGAACACACCTAAATAAGCACCTATGTCACCCACATATGCTAATGCGGTAGTAAAGATTCTCCCATTACTGAGCATTTTACTATCTCTACTTTTATTTTCATGGTGACTGCTTTCCTTTTCTTCGAAGCATTGCCATAAGAAGAATCTGTTTTACGCTTGGGAGACATAATACAGTAATCCCTCGCTATATCGCGATTCACCTTCTGCGAATTCAATGCATCGTGAGTTTTTATGGCGAGCATATGTATTTTATATCGCAAATATAAAATACGATACCGGTATCGGTGTTTCAGAAAACGCAAAGGGTCACACCTACTTGAGATAGTACATATTAAAATTTCCAGTATTTTCATTATTTTATTGATAAAAAATGCATTTCCTAGCCTAAGAATAATAAAACAGTAAAAAATATTGAAAAACTTAAATTTAAACATATAACTCACAGTATTGCACCATATAAAATACGATACTGGTATCAGCTTTTTGGAAAACGCAAAAGGGTCGCACCTACGTGAGATAGTACACATAAAATTTCCAGTATTTTCATTATTTTATTGATGAAAAAGTATTTCCTAGCCTAAGAATAATAAAACAGTAAAAAATAGCAAAAAACATATATTTAAACATGTAACTCACAGTATTGCACCATATAAAATACGATACCGGTATCGGCATTTCAGAAAACGCAAAGGGTCGCACCTACATGTGATAGTACATATCAAAATTTCCTGTATTTTTATTATTTTATCGATAAAAAAAGTATTTCCTAGCCTAAGAATAGTAAAATAGTAAAAAATACTAAAAAACATAAATTTAAACATGTAACTCACAGTATTGCACAATATAAAATACAATACCAGTATCGGTGTTTCGGAAAACGTAAAGGGTCGCACCAACGTAAGATAGTACACAGGATGCTTTTGGCTGATGGGTGGGAGATGACAAATCACAGAATTGTGTTCTGTATACTGGGGTCTGATTGGCTTTTGATTGAAGCTTGATTTTCCCAGCATCTTCCATTGTCTTGCCTCACCCATTCAGTTACTCACGTGTATGCCTTTTTCGTTGTGCCTCTTAATACGTTGTGCTTGTGTTTTTTGTGAAACTTTAGCTTGTATATTTCAACCCCTGCAATGCCGCCAAAGCATCCTTCATCTTCTAAGGCTCCTGGTAGTGAGCCTAAGCTGCAGATGTTGACCATAGCAGATAAGGTAAAGCTGTTAGATATGATGAAGGAAGGAAGAAGTTTCTCAGCTGTCGGCCGCCATTGGTTGTGCAATATGTAAACGTCATCATCACATCATTCACGGTAAGCTTACCTATCACGTTCATATAGCTTTATGATTGCACGCTGTTATTTATGGTAAACTTACCTGTCACACTCATATAAATTTACGCATGCGCGCTGTTATTAATAAAGTAAAGGGTGAGTTGTTAACAGTGCAGGGAGACTTTATACAGTAAAGGTAAAAATAAATGTAAAATACCTGTAAAAAATATGGTGCTGCTACTTCGCATATTTTCACCTTTCGCGGGTCCCGGAACCTAACCCCCGTGATAAACAGGGATTAATGTACAAGCCAAAAATTATCAAGAAGAACCAAAATAATTTATGGGAGATGCATCGTACAAAGAAACATCATAAGTCGGGGACATCATAAACCGAGGACCCCCTGTTTATATAATCAATCGAGGTGGGAGAATTTCATTTTTGTACTCCATGCAAGTTGCAGGAACCAACTAGAAGGGATACTGACTCACAAGGTAAAGCTTGACAGGTTATCATTTATAATTGCTGCCTCCCTTTTTATGTTCATTTCGGGTCACCCTGCTGGCTTCATCTAAATATTGTGACATCACAGAACAAATATTTATTCTGAATTGCAGGTAAATATAAGACAAAATTAAATATTTGATTAACTGAGAAAGTAATTACACATAATAAAAAAATAATACTTTAAAATCTTACATACAAACACCCAAGGACACAAGTATAAATAGCAATTAATAAATATATAAATATCAGCATGCTTGTCTCCTAACTTCATCTTAAAACAAGAGCTGTATAACTGCTGTTATTTTCCATTAAGGACGACTGATCTCCCGAATACTGTATACTAATCCACCATGAAGCCTATCATATATCTGATGGTGTACTCATTAAGAATGCTGAGTTGACATGGGCTACTAAGTGTCCGAGGGACACCATTATCCTTCCTTCTAATCTACAATTGACCCTTACAAAGCGTTAGGTGTATGAACCACTAATGCAACAGATGCTTTGACTTTCTGTGTGGTAACAGGGGGTTATGGAGACGAGCTACAAAAAAGAAGCACCATTTTATGTGTCGCAAGTAGTCCCCATTAGAATGGAGTTGGCTAGACATAGAGCTGGGGAATTAGGGCTTGAAGCCCTTCCCAATTCCCTGTGGTGGGATCTTGTTAACATGCATACCTTACTGGTGAGCTACCACAGACCCCGTAAATATAAATACGTTTATTACCATGTATCAGTGTAGTACAAAAGATTAGCAATTACCTTGTCCTTGTTTTGGTGTTCTCACTGTGGATCTTGATGGGGGAACAGAATAACATTATTCTGTTCCATATTAAAACTAAAACCTGGAACAAAGGAATTACATTAGAACTCTGGGATAATACAGTACAGTACTGTAATTTATTATTTTTATTCTTTTTAAGTCACGTACTGCCTTTTCTACCAAAGGCTAGGACGGTTGCCTTCTTGCAAAGGACTTGTTTTGGCAGATGTAATCGTTACCCTAAGTGCATGCCTTTGCTAACCTCAGACTGTGATGGGACGCGAACCCTCGGCCTGATGCCTCAAAGTTGCGTACGCTACCGCTTGAGCCATTTAGTGTGCTAAAACTTAAAACCACTTAGCATGAAACACCAGTAACAAAACCAAATAGAGTAAGTAACTAATCAACAGTTTTTATGAATAATTAAGATATTTACAAATGGCTAATGATCCAGTATTAAGGTTAAGCTTTTGCATCCAGCAAGGTGGAGTGGGGGCTTTGACACACATGTAGTCAGCAGTGTCACCATTGTAAAGCAGTAACAAAACCAATATTTTCTGTTTGACATGAGTACTTCCGGTAAATGTTTACTTTCTCACTCCCATAAAAAAATAAAAATACAAACCATTGAAAAAAATATCTAAAATCACTCAAAAACTAAAATTTCAAATATAAATGCATTTCCTAACTGGGTGTGCAGGGACCTTAATAAACTAATGAACCTTAACCTACTACTGTATTATAACAATTTTCATTATTTTTTTTCCTAATAGTGGATTATATTCATCAATCTCTTAATACTATAAGAAGTAGCTCACTTACCTCTAGTAATATTCTTGCATAATATTAAGGAGAGGAATACCTCAAAACACCTCTTTGGCTATTTTTTTTCAAATTTGGCAAACATTAGCCTAGGCCTAAAATAATTCACTGTAGCTTACTGGCATGCATTATATAATTATTATAAACGTATGCTGTACACTACTACTTTTTACTAAAAGTTTCTTTTAAATAAACGTTTTCTTTACTATTTTCAGCCATTGGGATACACATATAGAACTACAAAGAATACTGCATAGGCCTATATCAAAATATTGGTGCCAATTGTTTAGTAAGCTAATGAAAACTAAAACACTTGTACTTAAAGTTACCAAACATTCAAAACTAACTATATTTAACAGAAATAATAATCGTATCTTCCCTGTTCATCATAATATTCAAAAAAATCCAAACCATTTCAAATAGCATAATTGGTACAGCTAACTACCAATTATGACTAAATGGCGTCATGACAGTTTCCTATACTTATAATTCACAATATCATTTAAAACTGTTAATGAAGTGTCATTACACAACTCAAACAATTTATAGTTTTCGGAATATGTATACTGAACAATTGATAAATGTAAATGATCCGTTAATACAAAGATATATATCACCTGTGGGTAGCGCGTGCCGGACTGGCCGGCAATCACATCTTGATAAGGAGTGACAATCGATTGGCAGACTTCAAAAAGATATTGAAAACTCGTACAATTATATTTATTTTTATTGCAAAATAATATATATTTATCTATTTAATTACATATTTATAGCAAACACACGTATTGTAAATATGTTTATTTTGACTACATAATAAAACAGGAAACATTAGAGTATTTCAACGCTTTACATATTAATTTATCTACTCATCTTCAGAGATAACCCATTACAAAAATAATTTAAAAGAGTGAATTATTGAAGAATTGGGACATGCTGTTTTTAACAACGAATGATAGGTTAAGTTAGGTTAAGTTGTAATGAGGCGAGATATTGATTACGATTTGACCGATATGTTTACCTATATCTAAGACATTGCAGACGTCAAAGATTCTCTGTTTACTTATAATTAGCTTTATTTTGCTATTTCTTTGATTGATGATGTTAAGAATTTAATATCATACTGATTACGAGTTAATGTGGCAAGATATTGATTACGAGTTGACCGATATCTCGCCTCATTACAAATAATCAGAGCAAGCTCCAGAGAGAGAGAGAGAGAGAGAGAGAGAGAGAGAGATCAACATATTGATATGAAGTATTGGACAATTTATACAAAATATCTACATGTTTATATTAATATTCTTTCTTGTCATCATTGCAATAATTTACGAAATCTGGAATATATTGAATAAAAATTTTGACTTCTAAATTGTTACTGTAAGCGCTCACTTTACAGGCATTTATGAAGTACACGAGTTGAATCAGCTGATAAAGGGGTGATCCTTACCCTCGGGAGGGGATTCTCCCCAGTTTTTTTTGGTCCTGAGGTTGTGGAGGTGGCGCCCCCCCTCCCAAGCAGAGAAAATCAGTGTTGTTTTCTGACTGACTTCAAAAGTGGTGAGACATTTAAACTGAATATCATTTAGCTTTGAAAGACTTACTCAAAAAAGTATAAATATTCGCCGATTGCCTGCCATTGCAGAATTACATTTGCTAACAGCACGTCCTTGTAGCCCAGCAATAGCTGTCTTTAAGGCAATTTCAAATGGCTGTATGTTGATTCTCAGACTTTTCTGTTTGTTTTCATGCCAGGCCAAGTTGTTGCCCACCTACCAGTATGAAGAGAAACTTTCTTTAAATATTTAGATATAGACTTCTTGTGAAGGTACAAAATAAAGAATTAAACTTTAAGTAGATATAATTACGTCCACATTCCCAGTCAGGTCAAAATTGCTTTGTATTTCAGTAGATTGTTTGGTTAGGTTTACTTCACCCCATTAAGAAACTAGTTGGTTATATAAATTATTGGAACACCTACAGTTTAGCGGGGCATACCAATGTTCAAAACCTACCAATAAATGGCGATAGGCTCTGACTAGAGAATTGGTGGATGAACACAACAAAATTGGCGACAATAGGCATACGAAACAATTTATTTTACTATCCTAACAAAAAATACTTACCTAACCTCTTAGCCCGGGGGGCGAAGCCCCAATCTTACTATCCTAAGTAAAAATACCTACCTAACCTACAGTCGAACTACTTACCTGAGTGGAGGGATGAGGTCGGTGAGCAGCATGGCCCGTCAAACTGTAAACTACCCAAATTTTATTTTTAGTTTTAGATATATTTTCATTGTTTTGCATTTCCAATTTACTTTAGAGGTGTGAAAGTAAACATTTACTAGTTCAGTAATCATTAACGAATGATTCTTTTTTTCTTTTCATTGTATTGTATTTTAATTTTACTTGTGTGGGGTGTGAAAATAAACATTTACTAATTCAATACATTATAAGAGCGGCGAGATATATTAAAAGTAGACTATATTTTCTTTGCATCCGCAGGGAGTGTGCTTGAACCTTGCCTGCAAAAATGGATAGTTATGGTAGGATGTGTTTCACTCAAAGATTTTTCTTTGCTAACTTCTACATTGTTCTACGTAATCAGGTAAGAACATAAAATGTTCATTTATGAAATTGAAATGAGTGATTAGTGTTCACATAGTTTATTGAGTTTTCGTGTATTTACTGAATTTGTAATTAAGTCTTTGTAATGCTATAGTTATGTTTGAGAACTATAATTGTGAAATCTTGCACGGCTTTCAATAAATGCATATTATTTTGCTTTTCATAGTTCATCTGCATTTAACCATGCGATACAGTTTTAACTGTATCGAGGATATGTATGATTTGTTCAATTTGGTAATTGAGTTTATAGCAAATTTTTAGTGCGTAATAATTTAAAATCTCAGTTAGATGATATGACCTCAATTCTTAATCATCACATCATTATATTTTTAATATTATTCAAACTCGATTAGTGACAAATGGTCACCTGAAAGAAAAATCCGCTATTAGTTAAAAGGGACTGACTGTTGTAATATGCAGTCTGCCTCACTATATCGAGTCTGTTGCATCCTAACCTAAACTGGCTAGGTTAGGTTTAGTTTGTTTAGGGTAAATCGACTTTAGATAGTGAGGTAGACTGCATACTACAGTAGTGCCTAATAATATTTAAAACCTTAATTTGTAAATAAAAGACTTTGTTATGCCAATATGCAGCTTAGTTTACTAATTATGATGGCTCTTTCATTTTCAGATCCGTGAAAGTGGCTAATATATTTGCAAGTGCCACTGGTTTGGCAGATACTGTGTAATCGAATAACTGAGCCACTTTTGGGAAGTTTGTTGGAACTTTTGGTGAGTAAAATATTCGTATTTTGTTATATAAGACTGTTATAAGTTATACACTGTACTTAGGTTTCTTGATGCAACACCATGTTCATAATCCTCTTAGCCTAACATGGAGTAATCAGAGATTGTAATTCTAGGTAAATGGTTACTTGCACACCCCCAGATAGGAAAAAACCAGTTAACTACATCTGAAGGGTCTGTTGGACTTAAATAGGACTGTCCAGAATAGTTCAATTTTAAGTTTTTTTTCTGTTACGGTTCTTTTTCTATGCCTACATCAACACCTAACATTCTTGGATATTCGTTACACATTTATTAGCCCATCATCTGACAAGTCATAACACTCCCCATCTCTGTTTCTTTTTACTTTTTCTTCGTGCCCACCCCGATAAGGGCAGTTTTATTTTTGTGTTTTGAACCGTCATGGTGTCTTAATCATTAAAAAATTAACGAATGTTTATTACTCAAATTATCGTTTTGTAGTCGTTTTAGATTTTTTCAGTAGGGAGTGTGAAAGTAAACATGTACAAAGTTTCATATTTATAATATATTTAAGAAAACTAAATATGATTGGTCCAATATACGAACCTCATATATATAGTTTGTATTGCTAACCGTGTACTGAAACGTCATTACTGTGAGCTTTAGAATTGAATATGTACCGTAGTTTAAAAAAAAAAATATCATACTATAGTACTTTAATGACAAATGGTTTGTTTTTATCCATCTTAACTTTGGCTAATATAGGGTGGACTCTTTAAATTTTATTGCAATATATACTGATTAGACATGTAATAATTTTTCTTTGTCTCTAAATTAAAATTTTTAGGATGAAATATTCAGCAGTGGCATTGTTACCGGTACTGAGAATGACCTGTGACCTGTATCTTCAATATTGCATTAACCTTGTGGCTGAAATTAACGTTATGTGTGTGGGGTTGTTTCATGAATAGTATATTATTGAAGTGACACACTAGAATTTTTAAATAAATGCAATTAGGTTTGCATGACTAGTTTAGTGACTATTTATTTCTTGGAACCCAATTTAAAGTGAAATAACCCTTTAACTTGTTAGGTTAGGTGACTTTCCTTGTAAATACGATTAACCCTAGAACATCCCTGGGGTTACCCTTCTTTACAAGGTCTTTTTGATTTTATAAAAATGGTTGCTAGTGTATGGGAATTTAAATTTTTTTTACTCGCATGTTATTTTTCAATTGTTTTTGTTGTGGAGCCTGTATACAATGTGATATATGATAATACTGTACGTCTTTAGGTTATCCAAAATACAGCAATTCCCAAAGGTCATTCCGTTTGCAAAAGTATTAGATGAAGGGTTAGAGATGTCTAGTCTTCTGTTGCAAATAATGTTGGAGTTGTCTTCGGTCCACAGTTTTGGTACTGAAGGTCCCTTCACGAGAAATAGCCCCTCGACACCTTGAATGTTCATGGTGTCATTGGTATTTCAAGTATCCTCTGCAACCTTAATAGAAATATTTTAAGCCGTTTTCCCGCATCATTACGTGAGATAATTCATGTAATAACATGTGTAAAGTGTATATATTTCAGTGAGTGGGGAGGAGATTTCACAGGCGAATGTAATTAAGATCTTAACAACCTATACCTAGTTTCCAACAGCCATCAACACTTAATGACAGTAAAGTGTAATGAGGACATTAAGATGTTTATATAAAGTTACGAAGTATGACGATAGTTATGATAGTAATTATGTTTTATTACTGACTTTATGTTAAGGGAACCGGAAACAACACTTTTAAAACAGCTCATGAAAGATCTTCAAGGCTTTCCTTTGTATATGGGATCGTATCCGTATATGAAATTATCATTTTACTCTCTGTGGTGTCATTAAGAAGGACTAACTAGGTCCTGTTACCATCTTCAACCACTATTATATCATTAGCGATCCCAAGACAACCTTCGGCGGTCTATCGAAATAAAGGATATGGTTAACATATTGTCTTCCTTTTTGTGATTTGAGGACATAATGTTTGATCCGGAAATGACCCTATCAATAGAATGATGATCTTAAATAGAATAAGGAGAACAACTACATTTTTATATATAAAAACTTTCTCATTGCATTTTTAGCTATAATGAAGTAACCTTGATAAATTATGAAGGGATCTATTGATCGTTCTCTTGGCTTGATAGGGTGTAAAAAAACTGCATTGCTCAATATATAAAATCGCCAAAGTTAAAGTAGCCTTCGAATGGAAGTGAAACTCATGGAAAAAGCTAGGAAATGTTTGACAGTTATTGAAGAATAAAATGTAATAGTTATTATTATTATTATTATTATTATTATTATTATTATTATTGACGTCTAATGGGGCCATGATAGCTCAGTGGTAGAGCGTGCGAGTTTGGAAGTGACGAGCTCTGTCACCGCGTATTCAATCGCGGGGCGTAAGGAAGGGCATCCAGCTTTAATCCCTCAAGCTTTAACATGTCTATGTCCACTCCCATTGGAATTTGGATTACTGGTAACATAAAACTGAAAAAAAAAATTCAAAATTTCTCAGCTTCATTTTCATTAGTCATTAATCCTTATCGCTGTTATCCTTCATTTTCATTAGTCATTAATCCTTCTCGCTGTTATCCCTCATTTTCATTAGTCATTAGTCCTTCTCGCTGTTATCCTTCATTTTCATTAGTCATTAATCCTTCTCGCTGTGTTGTAATCCTTCCAAGTTCTTAGATATCCTTCAATAGTCTTTTAATATTTTACTACTGCTGCTTTTAAGCTTTATGCTTTCCCCGATCACTTATATTTCTTATCTATTCACAACGATCCAAGTATTTTTTTTCATTGTTCAAATATCTTTGCCTGATGCCTATATTTATCGCCTTTCTTCTTCTTCCTTGCTTCCGAAACCATATTCTGACCATGGTTTCTTCATATATTTCTCTTGTAATTGAAAGTAATATTGTTCAGCCATTATAACTGTATTTTAACATTTCTCTATCTCATTCTCTCACATTACCTTTTTTCATTCTTGTTTGATTCTCTCTCTCTCTCTCTCTCTCTCTCTCTCTCTCTCTCTCTCTCTCTCTCTCTCTCTCTCTCTCTCTCTCTCACAATACATTTTTTCATTCTTGTTTGATTCTCTCTCTCTCTCTCTCTCTCTCTCTCTCTCTCTCTCTCTCTCTCTCTCTCTCTCTCTCTCTCTCTCTCTCTCTCTCTCTCTCTCTCTCTCTCTCTCTCTCTCACACACACACACAATACCTTTCTTCATTCTTGTTTTGATTTTGTGCTTTGCAAATTTCATTTGTTTTATTTTGACATTTTACATTGTAATTTGTAATTAGATTAATTATCGTGTAATAGCCACATTTTTGATGGAATAAAATTTTTGACTTTGACTCTCTCTCTCTCTCTCTCTCTCTCTCTCTCTCTCTCTCTCTCTCTCTCTCTCTCTCTCTCTCTCTCTCTCTCCTCTCTCTCTCTCTCTCTCTCTCTCTCTCTCTCTCTCTCTCTTCACACACAATACCTTGTTTTCATTCTTGTTTGATTCTCTCTTCTCTCTCTCTCTCTCTCTCTCTCTCTCTCTCTCTCTCTCTTCTCCTCTCTCTCTCTCTCTCTCTCTCTCTCTCTCACAATACCTTTTTTCATTCTTGTTTGATTCTCTCTCTCTCTCTCTCTCTCTCTCTCTCTCTCTCTCTCTCTCATCTCTCTCTCTCTCTCTCTCTCTCTCTCTCTCTCTCTCTCTCTCTCTCTCTCTCTCTCTCTCCCATTTTTGCAGAGAGAGGGGGTTGATGCCATTGTATAAATGACTTTCGTAATAACTCCATGCATTAGCAGAGCGAATCATTTGTTTAGGCTGTTCGATTTTTCCTCTCCCGTAACTTTATTAGTCGAACGTGAATCTTAACTGCACTCGCTCGCATTAAACACTGAACGACACAAGAACAGTTTTGGGTTTTTTATATATATTAGAAAAAAAAATATCTCCTCCCATCGCAATTGGCTTTTTTGTTAAATGGTGCAAAGTGATATATGGGACAATTAAAACATATATTCACTATTAAACCGTATTAATTTTTGTACCGTATAAGCCTTCTTAACGACTGATGGAATTAAAAATATATTCCTATTACGTCAGTTTTAGTCCGTCTTTATACGGGTCGCTGTTTTTTTGATGAGCCGCCTCCATCTGCTCCTGTCGCCTGTCATGTGGGTATCCAGACCCTTCCTTCGCTTAAGGAATGACAACACTGTTATAGATAATACTGGATGACGTGATTCAAGAATTATACAAACATTTGGTACAAACAACAAGCGTCGCTGGAACTCTCTTCCTCCTTCTGTCTTTCCAAATCCTTCTAATCTATCTTCCTTCCTAAAAAAACGGATATATCGTCATCTCAGGGCCTAATCCTGCCATATCTATAGGTCCTCGGTACTTCGACTATTCTTTCGGCCTGTCCTTTTCCTATTGTGTATCACCTCATCTCTGCCTTGTCCTTAACCTTTTACTTTTTCTTTGTCTTAATGTTTTCTTCGTGCCCGGGCCTTTATTGATGAGGGCAATTTTCTTGCCTGTCCCTGTGTCACAATCATAAAAAAAAAAAACTTCCAGACGGGTATATGTTGCTACAATCCATGAAATCGTGATGTCTCTCTTTGCCATAGCTTCAAAATTACTGTTAGCGGTAATCGTATTTATTTAATCGTCTCTACAAATATTTAGTAGTTGTGATTAATTATTCTTGCTCGCGGGTGTCACGTGTTGCTTTCGGAGGCGTCTTTTCTGCGGTTTCTCTTGTTATTGTCGAAGCGGTAATTTTGGAGAAAGAAAAGGTGCATTTTTTTTATAAGAACCGTGTTTATTATTTATAAATGCATTTTTGATACTAGTCAATGCTGTCTAACTATATGCTTCGACTGAAGATATTTTCACACGAATTTTTGTGTGGTATCTCACACGTATATTACTGCTTTTCGGCAGTGCTTTATCTAAAATGTGATCTATTAGTTTTCATCGAGATTTAGTGGTAGGAATTCATGTGTTTTGTTGGACAAGACTATAACAGTAATTACATGATTATATAACATGATCGTAGTTTTTTAAACTTTGATAGAGCGATAATACATTTGTCTTAAGATCTCTTCTTGGCCCTTGTTAAACTGTTATATACGAGTTTTTCTGTCTGTCTGTCTCTCTCTCTCTTTATATCTAATCTGTCTATATCTACTTGTCAACCGTATTCAGATTTTTTTTTATATTATTTGATTTTTGTCTTTATATACTACACTGCTGTCTGGAAATACAGCTCTAATTAATGACGAAGATGTAAATTGGATGGATAAGATATTAATTCCGTAAGTGTTATTAGGCTTTCTTTTACTCAGTATTGGATAATATTTATAGTGTCAACTATTCAGTATACACACACACCTATATATTTTCACATACGTACTCATACTTACACACACTCCTTCATGGTTATAACAGAGTGGATAGGGATCGATATTTTGATATGGCTGGCACTAGAACTAGAGGTCAGAGTTTGAATCTTCATAAGAAAATTTCTTTTTAGGATGTAAGGAAGTATTTTTTTTTCTTTTCTTTTTAGGATGTAAGGAAGTACT
>JAXCGZ010009459.1:215000-222500 GCA_037179515.1 Halocaridina rubra | reverse complement strand
AGATGAGGGCAGTTTTATTTTATTGCTTTTTTTGCCCGTCCTGGTGTGTGATTACCTAATTGTGATTACGGGCAAGAGCCCAAAGCTCGTATCTTCCCGTCTCCTGATCGGTTCCATTTTAGACTTAGTGATACTTATCATACCTGTCCTTAAAACTATGGATTGAGATAGCATTAACTACCTCCTCGCTTAGCCAATTCCAATTATCAACTACTCTTACACTGAAAAAGTATTTCCTTACATCCTGCAAACAAGTTTTCTTACCAAGCTTCAAACTATGACCTCTAGTTCTAGAGCCAGCCATATCAAAATATCGATCCCTATCCACTCTATCATAACCATGAAGGAATTTAAAGACTATCACCATATCCCCCCTCACTCTTCTAGCTTCGAGTGATGGTAAGTCTAATTCCCTCAGCCTCTCATCGTAACTGAGATTGCGTATTTCTGGCACCAGTTTCGTGGCATGTCTTTGTACTTTTTCAAGCTTAGCTATGTGCTTTTTCAAGTGCGGATTCCAAAAGGGGGCTGCATATTCGAGTTTTGGCCTCACATAGGTTACATAAATATTTTTGAACATTTCCTTGTCCATGTGCCTGAAGGCTACCCTTATAATTGATAAGAATGCATATGCTGCCCTTACTATGCCATTTATATGTATTTCTGGAGACAAATCTGCCAGTATGTTTACTCCTAGATCTCTCTCATTTTCTGTCTCTTGAAGTTGTACTCCAGCCACCGAGTAGTCAAGCTTGGGCCTTCTTGCACTTGTACCCATTCTCATTACCTTACATTTTGAAGTATTGAATTTCATTAGCCACTTTTCTGACCACTCATGCAGATTATTTAGATCCTCCTGAAGTTCTCTACCATTGTTCTCGTTTTTTACTTTCTTCACAATCTTTGCATCATCTGCAAAAGTGTGTGTGTGTGTGTGTGTGTGTGTGTGTGTGTGTGTGTGTGTGTGTGTGTGTGTGTGTGTGTGTGTGTGTGTGATTACCTAATTGTGTTTACGGGAAAGAGCCCAATGCTCGTATCTTCCGTGTGTGTGTGCGTGCGTGCGTGCGTGGGCGTGGTGGTGGTGTGTGTGGGAATTATTCCGGCAATAATAATAAATCTCACCGTCATCATAGCCTTTATCATCATCATTAGCTATATCTAGGTAGATTATTGCTATAATAAAATAATAATAATAATAATAATAATAATAATAATAATAATAATAAAAACGTGAGGAAAAACAATCTAAGAAAAGTACATGAGTGTCACGAACGGGAGAGAGAGCGTGAAATACGAGAGAGGAAGTGTCAGTTGTCACTTTTGATATTTTTAACGAACGCTCTTCGCGGAAATTGTCTGAATACTTTACCAAGAAAATTGTCTACCATTCATTACTGCCAACAGCTCAGTGACACTGTAATTAACATATTCATAATGATTATAAGTTATTGTTCACTATAATTCCATTTTCGGCAGTAGTATTATATATCGCAAATGTACTGCATTGACAGCTATTCCCAATCCTCATATGGGGGTCACTCGCTATCTCGAACTAGTTTCTTGGAGACTAGTATCGACTTAAAATGTTCATGGCCGGATGCTCTTCTTCGCACTAACCTTCGCCATTGACCAGGGATTGGGATCGGTACTAGGTTGAGCTGGCTTGTTCCCCTAGTGGCTAACTGTCTCATATAAAACGCATGAAAATTTTAACTTCACTTGTCAGGAAGCACGTACAACTTCTCACTCAGTGTGGGAGAGAGAGGAAATGCTTTTGCTTGCTATCGAGATCATAAACAAACAAGACAAAATAAATACAGAAGCACGAAAAAAAAGAACTTCGTAATAGTAGTGATGGAAAATAAGAGAGAGACAGAAATAGACACACAGATAGATAGATAGATAGATAGATAGATAGATAGATAGATAGATAGATGGATGGATGGACAGATAGATAGATAGATAGATAGATAGATGGATGGATGGACAGATAGATAGATAGATAGATAGATAGATAGATAAGGAGTAAGAATCTTTTTTTTTTACGACAGCCTATGCACGATCTTCCAACTCCACGCCACTGGGAGCACTTTGTAACAATATGTTACCAGATTATATCGCTAATTTTAGAATCCTAAGCTATTCGTCACTGCTCCATTGAACAAACCTAAGCCATATGAAAGTATTCCCAAGAAGGTATTTGTACTATGTTCTGGATGTGGTTTGTAAAAAGCCACTTGTTGACATCCAAGAGACAAAGGCCCAGACAATTTGAGAACGCATGAGTGAGTCACCAAAGAATGTAAACAGAGTCTACAATACGTGCTCAAGGGTTAGGAAAGTGAGAAGTATAATGCAACATTAATTAAACTGTCTGAATAGCCGTGATGATTCTACACGTAAGTGAAGTAATAGACAGCAAAAGTTTTCACAAGGGTTAATTACAATAAACAATCTGATTAAGCATTCTTTGAACTTTATTAGTGGAGTTATTCATATTTGTAATTCCAGACTACGAAGTAAATATATAAATAAACAAATAAATACATAATGAGTTTCCCGTGAGCGGAAGTCTTTATTTTTATCAAATATTACTTAAATATATGGCTTGGACAAATTGATGTTAATTTTTCTTTCCGTTACGGCTCATTTTTTTATGCCTTCATCTAAACTGAATAATATGGCTTATTCGTTACACATCTCTTATTATCCATTTCCATCTGACAAGTCACAACAATCCTCATCTCCGTTTCTCTATACTCTCTCGTATTCTTGGTTCCCGAGCCTCATGAGGGCAATTTTCTTTGCTCGTTCCGGTGTCGAACTCATTAAAAGAGGGGGGGGGGAAATCTGAATACGAAAACTATTTCCTCATATTAAAAGTTGAAAATAATTGCAATATCTGTATAATGGCTGTTGTAATATAAGATATGAAAAAATGTCTAGTATTACTATGCTTATTTGCATACTTCAGAAAATATGGTCATAAATTATATTTCCTACCAACTGCGCCTCGTCCCTTGTGATTAAATGATTGTTAAAGATGTTCCATTATTTCACGTAAAAGCATACCCCCATTAAGGCTTTCCCTTAAAATATATTGAGGAAAAAACTAAAACTAATACCAAAATTTCGATCCTCTGATCTGAAAATGTATATCTGCATTATCAAGACCACTGTTTTACAGAGTTAGGACCGATTTCTTAAACAGTGTAAACCTAGGATACCATATTGTTAGTTAGCTAGACACACAAATGGATTTCATAATTGCATCTGACGCGGCTCTGTTCATGGCCGGATGCTCTTCTTCGCACTAACCCTGGGGGGATCCTAGCCATACACAGAACCGCGTCAGATGCGTTTGTGAAATCCATTTGTGGGTCTAATTAAATAACAATATGGTATCCTAGCTTTACACTGCTTAAGAAATTGGGCCTTAGAGACGATAGACCAGCAAGCGAAAAAAAATCAGTTATTACTGAATATCTGTTATTTCATGCGCTCAGGTAAAGGATCACCTTAATGAGGTTCTTGCATAAAATGACTATTCCTTGATTCAAAACGACGTATAATTATCCTAAGCAAGGCATTAACGAGTTTAACTTGCCTCCTCAGTTCATGGGATGGAACCTGACGATCTTGGGGGCTAAACCTAGCGCGCTTACACAGAAAGAGAGAGAGAGAGAGAGAGAGAGAGAGAGAGAGAGAGAGAGAGAGAGAGAGAGAGAGAGGAGAGAGAGAGAGAGAGAGTAATAATAATAATAATAATAATAATAATAATAATAATAAGACTTTATTTCCAACGTACATTGGGTATTCAAATATGGGTGTACTATTAAAATTTACAAGTAAAATCTTCCTTTAAGAGTAACTTCTTAAGATTATATTTAAAAGTATACACTGAACCAGCATTTTTTAGTTCTCTGGGAAGCTGATTATATAAATGAGATCCACGAATGTTTATATCTCTTGAGCCAATATCAGTTTTAGACCTTCGTACTAATAAATCTTCCCCTTGACGGGTAGTTAACCCGGTAACTGAGCTTACTGTAGAAAAATTATACAAGCAATCAGGAAGATTGTTTCTTAGTATATTAAAAACAAAGGTACATATATCAAAAACATATTTATCTCTAATCTTCATCCATTCTAGATCTTTTAAAACAGGAGAGATGTGCTCGTATTTTCTTACAGTGCCAACAGCCACTCGTGCTGCAAAGTTTTGTAACTTTTGTATTCTTTGTAATTGAGTCTTATTTGTACATCCCCAAACTTTGAGACAGTAATTAATTAAACTCATAGCTAAGGACTGGACAATTATTATACGAGTTGATGTTTCAAATGAGTCTTTTACCCTATTTAGATATATTAGAGTACCCATTACTTTTTTATAAATTTCATCTATATGCATTTCAAAATTCATGTAACGGTCAAAATAGACACCTAGGTTCTTTACCGAGTTCATTGGCTTAATGATATTACCGTTAAAATTTATATGAAGATTGTCATCAACTTCTGATAATAATTGTCTGGATCCGATAAGAATAGATTGGGTTTTAGTTTCATTAAGTAACAGAACATTTTTTAGAAAGTAACGTTTAGCCATATACAAAATTTCTTCTGCTCTACGAATAATATTTTCTAAATCATTAATTTCTCCTTCAATTAAGATTTGAGTATCGTCAGCATATTGAATGACATAACAGTTAGGTAAATATTTTACTAGATCGTTTACATATATTAGAAAAAGTATAGGTCCTAGGATCGATCCCTGAGGGACCCCAAACAATACCTTCTTGCGACTTGAAACTACATCTTTTATTCTGACTGACTGGTAGCGGTTTTTTAAATAGTTCTCGAACCAGCTTGGGTCAATGTTCATTTTTTTGCATTTTTCTAATAAGATGGTATGGTGTACACTATCAAAAGCTTTAGAAAGATCGAGTAGTAGTAGCAATGATATTTTCTTATTATCTATATTTTTGTATATTTCATCTGATATTTTCAATAAGGCAGTTTCAGTTGATAATTTTGGCCTGAAACCGTGTTGACTTTTTGCAATAAGTTTATTTTTTTCAAGAAACTCACTTAACTGATTTGCAACAATCTTTTCAAGTATCTTTGATAAAATTGGTAGTAAAGAGATTGGTCTATAGTTAGAGACGTCGTCAGGATTTCCATTTTTAAAACCAGGAATTACATGGGGATTTTTCCATAAATCTGGGTAAATATTGGTAACTATGGAAGTATTGATTATTACCGTCAGATAATATGCTATTACAAATAATGAATCTCTAATAAAACGAAAACAAATTCCATCTGATCCATATGCATTAGAGTCTTTCAGATTTTTTATTACTAAGATTACTGTATTACAATCTACTGTAGTAGGGTTAAAGACATCATTACTTCTATTGAATGCACTATGTTCTTCAAGATTAACATTATTATTATTATTACTACCATCATCACTATTATCATTACCATTACTACCACCATCATTATTATTTACACCATTATCAACATTTATATTATTATTACTACTACCATCATCATTATTATTACCACCATTACTATTATTGATTTCATTTATTATTTCTTTTTTTGTTTTTTCAAAGGTTTTTTTCCCCACTTCAGCGAAAAAATTATTGAACTCTTCTGCTTTAGCACTTACATCTACCTCATCGGGTATAATTGATATGTTACTACTTTTATTACAGTTATTGGAAAGCATGGTTTTAGCAATTTTCCATGTATCAGAGATATTGCCTTTAGCGTTTTGAAATTCATTTTTGTAATACTGTTTCTTACTGTTACTTAATAATGATTTTACTTGTTTCTTATGCTCTGTAAACTTTTCTCTTAAAGGGATATTATCTCTTTGTAGTTTTACTTCATTTTGTAGTTTGTCTCTTTCTTTCATAATGTTTTTTATGTCATCTGTTATCCAAGGAGCGGGGGGACGAAATATTTCTCTTGTCACGAGTGGTGCACATCGATCTATACATGATGATAAGACACTGGTTAAAATGTTTACTTGTATATTAGTATTATCGGTATATAGAATTTCATTTAATTTATGTACTTCATTCATAAGTAAACTACAAAGTAATTCTTGTGAATAATTTCTTAAGCATCTGAATGTTTTAAAGATTGGTTGTCTCTTTGGTTTGCGAATATTTAGGGACGTTACAATTTCCTCGTGGTCTGCTATAGGGCTTGGCATTACGTCACACTTAGTTATCATATGTTTGGAGTTTGTTATTACTAGATCGAGAGAGAGAGAGAGAGAGAGAGAGAGAGAGAGAGAGAGAGAGAGAGAGAGAGAGAGAGAGAGAGAGAGAGAGAGAGAGAGAGAGAGAGAGAGAGAGAGAGAGAGAGAGAGAGAGAGAGAGAAGGGGGTATGTGTAAAACAATCTCACCCTGTGGAATGGCCAGCTACTTCCTTACCTGTCCTACCTCTGTATCAAATTCACTTGCATACCACATCTCGAGCTAATCACCACCTAACACCCTTTTCACACCTTTTGTCTTTCACACTAAATGTACTTCTTTTTCTCACTGTCTCCCGTTTTTATACGAAGTCGCTGTTTCGGATGAGCTGTCTCTATATATTTAAGATGTTTGCTTAGAATTCATCAATTTGTTGCGGCTAGGCCGGTTATATCTAATCTTCTTCTTCTTCTTGTCTCTGCATCTTATCCCTCTTCTATGTGGGGTCGATGTTTCTGACAGCTCTCCTCCACTTAATACGGTCATATATACATCATGCTGATCTTACTCCTTTCTTATAAACCTTTCCCTTAACTTTTACATTGATTCTACGATCACAGAGAACTCCTTACAGCTTCCTCCACTTATTCCATCCAGCATGCAGTCCATACTCAGACCGAATAGGTAAGGGCTTAAAGCAGATCCCTGATGCAGACCAAATCTAACTGGTATTCATTCCGTTAGCCCAACGCTGCTCCTAACCTGTGTTCTCACTCCCTAATACACATCAACGACAATCTTCACATACTTTTCTGGTATCCCTTTCTCTCTCATACCCCTACATATTTCTTGCCTTGAAACACTATCATATATGCCTTCTCCAGGTCCATAAACACTATGTGTAAACCCTTCTGCATTTCCCGATATTTTTCTAACAGCAGCCTAAAAGCAAACACTGCATCTATTGTTCCCTGACCTGGCATATTCCCATACTCTTCCTCCCTATATATGTTACTTTCATAATTCTATCCCATATCTTCAGTGTGTGGGGCATTTTTTATTTCCCTGTAGTAGGCACAATCCTAGATGTCACCCTTCTCCTTAAATTCAGGTACCATGAAACGATCTCTCCATTCATAACGGACTTTTTCCTGATCGTCTATTTTCTGCATAAAGTCCCATAGCATGTCAATTCTCTTTTCCCCAGGGCACTTCTACACTTCCATTGGTATTTAATCAGGTCCTGTTGCTTTGCCATTTTCCATCTTTCTTAGAGCTACTACTAAT
>JAXCGZ010009459.1:205000-210000 GCA_037179515.1 Halocaridina rubra | reverse complement strand
AAACCGAGAATTATGCGTTAGAATGTGCATCTCTAGATAAATTTTATATACATTAGTGTTGATGTTTCATAGATACGCACATACATACGCAAATATATGACATACATGCACACACAGACACAGACAGACATGATTATACACTCAGTTATGATGAGAGGCTGAGGGACTTAGACTTACCATCACTCGAAACTAGAAGATTGAGGGGGGATATGGTGACAGTCTTTAAAGTCCTTCATGGTTATGATAGAGTGGATAGGGATCGATATTTTGATATGGCTGGCTCTAGAAGTAGAGGTCATAGTTTGAAGCTTCGTAAGAAAACTTCTTTGCAGGATGTAAGGAAGTGCTTTTTTAGTGTAAGAGTAGTTGATAATTGGAATTCGCTAAGCGAGGAGGTATTTCACGCTAACTAAAGCAATAGTTTTCAAGACATGTATGATAAGTATCACTAAGTAAAAAATGGGACGGACCAGGAGACGGGAAATTACAAGCTTTGGGCTCTTTCCCGTAAGCACTATTAGGTAATTTCACAAATACATATACACATTATATATATGCATACATAAATACAGACCGACCCACCGACTTAGCTACGTACATACATACAAATGCATGTACTAACATTGCAATAAAAAGAGGTAACATGCGATTAAACCGAAATTTTTTACTTAGAAACTTCAACAGAAATGAAAACGTTACAACGTAGATAAAATGTAAGATGCTACCAGCCCAAGGGTTAAGAGAATAATATCAGAACCAACCCAACTCTTCTCTGCAGTCCCATTAAAACAAAATTAAGTTCTTTTGAATAAAAATAAACAAGTGATAGATAGATAGATAGATAGATAGATAGATATTTATATATATATATATATATATATATATATATATATATATATATATATATATATATATATATATATATATATATATATATATATATATATATATATATATATATATATATATATATTTATATTTATATATATATATATATATATATATATATATATATATATGAGAGAGAGAGAGAGAGAGAGAGAGAGAGAGAGAGAGAGAGAGAGAGAGAGAGAGAGAGAGAGAGAGAGAGAGAGAGAGAGAGAGAGAGAGTTCAAATGGGGCAGCACTGATTGAGGAAATACCCAAAGCATAAGGGTAAACACCCCCATCTTTTACACTTCTACTTATTAAATCTAAAATAAATTCTTAACCCCTCCCGAGTTGATTATTCTCCACACCCTCCCTCTTATAAGGCAGTCCCCTAGGGGCTAAGAGGCTGATCTATTCGCCCCCCCCCCTCAACTTTCCTTTTTTCTCTTTGGATCACAAAATACAATCAGTATCATATCAAATAAATTAATTCTAAATCACCGATGAAAAAAAAATTCCAAGGGGCTAAAAGGTTGGCATCTTCGCCACCCAAACATGCTCCTCATCCCGTGTTAAAAAACATAAATGTTTTCCTAGTTGATGAAGCTGTCTCACGTAACCAAGGAGATAATTTTTTTTTTCGTCAGCAACAAAGTTCAAGATCAATCTTTGTTACGCATACACACACACACACACACACACACACACACACACACACACACACACACACACACACAAAACTTCAACCTGTACTTACGTCACCCCTTTTGATCAATTACATGATCTAAAGCTCCAATGAAATCAAGTTCTATTGACTTTGTCTCCTTGCTCCAAGACGAAGCGCCTTGGGGTATTTTGATTTCGGATAATTTTTTTATTTATTAATGCAAAATTATTCATTCTTTCAAACAAGTTGATTCACTTACGTACTTTGGAAGATACAGTTTAATAGCTTACGATTATTCAAACACACACCAAGACAGCGATTAAAAAAAAAAAAACAGTATGAATAGTAATTTTCCCTTCCTATTTGCCTCTATCCAATTATAGTGGGCATAATAAGTGCAAATCTATGAAGGGATAAAATAAATAAACATCAACTTAGCGTGGGTCTGCATGTATCTCAAAGGATGACAATCTAAAACGTGATAAAAATACTATTAAAGTCACAACATGCAAGACTAAAACGAAGGGAAGATAAAAAAACGAGCCTGACCGAGCTCGCTGCATGTTATCGATGAATGCAGATCCATTACTTAGTTATGCACGACGATGGCAAAACCATTTTTCTTTAGCTGCCAGACACGACGCCTAAGAGAACGTCAACCGTGTCGCTGATGATGAGTAATGAGCCAAAAACATTACTATGCAAAAATTGATGAAGTAAATTCCATTGGGATATCAATGTTGCTTCAGGTATGATTTTATTTTCCTTATTTTATATCTGTATAAGATTTTATGCAATGAATTTCAAGCACATATCATTATTGCTTTACTTTTGATTTCTCATTGATATGTGTTCATGCAATATATTTCAAAGGGTTCTAAATTTTGCTTTAGGTAATATTTTTTTCGTTATTTTAGCACTTGATAAGAATGCATGCATATCATTTCCATGACATTTTAATATTGCTTTAGCTCTGGCTTCTTATATTTTACTATATAATAATTTATTTAGCGAATTCCAACGGGAATCTTAATATTACTTTAGCTGTAATTTCTAAATTTTGTATCACTATATAAGAAGTCATGCAGTGCATTCCAGTGGGATTATTTCTTATTTTAATACAATATAAAAATTCAAGTCGTGTTTTTCTATAGGGTATTAACACTGTTTAAAGTATGACTTTTTCATATTTTAGTACCATATAAGAATTCATACAGCAAATTATAAATGTTATCTTAATATCGTTGTATGTATTACTTTTCCTATACTAGTATTATATAAGATTTCAAGCAGTGAATACCAGTGGGATCTCAATATTGCTTTAGGTATGACTTCTTATTGTGACTATATAAGAATTCATGCAGTTAATTTCAATGACATATCAATATTGCTCTAAGTATGACTTCTTTTTTGTATTACTATATAAGAATCCAACCAATGAATTCCAAATGGAATCTTCAGATCGCTCTTCGGTGCGACTTTCTAATTCTGTTGCTATAGTATAAATTCATGGAAGGAATTGCTTTAGGAAAGACTCCTTCACAATTCATTTTATTTAACAATTACAAGATATAATGGCAATATCAAGTGGCAATGCTACTTTGCTGCCATCACTACAGATACTAAAAATTTATTCTTTAAGAAATTAAGTATAAAAAAAAGCAAGCAGAGGTTTCATCTTATGAGACTGTAAATATAATTTAGACATACCATTAAAGTCATTTAATGATGAAACATTGCATGCCTTGATTATGGCAGTTCCAAATGGCATACAATTTAATATATCTTTACAAAGTTAAGGAGAATGTCATATGCATTAATTTCGTGTAAAATAAAATATAATGATCTCCAATGGACTCAGTAAGTAATTTACACCATTATAATTATAACAATCAAAAAATGAACTCAATTTAGATCATTACATTTATACATATATAATGGGCGCAAGACCTCTTGTAAGGGACGTGGCTAAGTCAAAGCACACACATACACACCAAAAGAAAATGCATTCGTCACTTCTCTTATGCAAACCAATTATCTTATGTATTTACAGTATACACAAAAGTAGTCATCGTGGCTCAAGCTACCCGTAGCGTCTGCGATTTTGAGGCGTCAGGTCGAGGCCCCGTCACGGTCTGGGGTTAGCAAGGGCATGCACTCAGGGTAACGATTACATCTGCCAAAACAAGTCCTTTGCAAGAAGGCAACCGTCCTAGCCCTTAGTAGAAAAGGGAGTCCGTGACGTAAAACTGGAACATTTACAGTATATACAAAAGGACCGAATTGCCTTAACAACATACTATGCTGTGCCTTGTTAGAGGAAAGGTGACATTTATACTACTGAAGGATGTGCTAAGTAATAAATCATATGCAATAATGAAAATTATGATAAAAGACCAAACTTGCACTTGAGTCATTTTGTTTCTAGTCAAATGATCCACAGACTTTGTTTTTTAAACAAAATCGTACTAAAAATATCTTCTAGTAATTCTAATACGATTCTAATATAACATGTATTTTTTGTATATACTTTATTATATAATATCATCCCTTAACGGTTCTTTCTTTTAGTAAACCTTAGTAACAAGACCTATGTCATAAAAGTCGACTGTAAATGGTGACAACCCACTTTAAAACGAGGATTATCGTCCTTGTGTGTGTGTGTGTGTGTATATATATATATATATATATATATATATATATATATATATATATATATATATATATATATATATAATATGGTTCTAACATAACATATGAATATTCTTGTCTTTGATGATAATAATAATAATAATAATAATAATAATAATAATAATAATAATAATAATAATAATAATTAAAACTGAGCTGCCTGGCTAATGATGACTATATGTGTACTGCATTTGGGTGTGTAACCTCCTGCACCACAAGACGTTCATCTCTCAAGGCAACCAAAACCTGTTACTATTATAAAACTCATCGCCTTTACTGATTTAATAGCCTTATTCAAGCAGCAATCCAGCTACTGGAGAGGGAGCCAGCTCAACTCGGTGCATGTCCCAACAGAGAGGGTGCCAGTCTCAACAGAGAGGCTTGGCGTCAGGAAGGGCAACCGGCCGTAAAACCTTGAGACAGTACACTCGTCAGAAACAGCAACCCCCTATGAACATGGGAACCGCCGATATTGATGTTTTGTTCAGAAGCGGACTCATGAAAATCTTATTACCTTATTTTATTGTAAGAATATATCGCCATATTCCACAGAATCTCCGCAGGGTAGCCACAAAAGTATTAAAAGAACTGAAGACACAAGATTTCATTACCCTGTATTTTCACTTCTATCGCTTGTTTTCTGGGAAGAAAAACAACTCTTAAGAAAGAGAGATTGCCAATTTCTCATGTTTTCAATCACCACAGTTCGCTTCCTTTGACGATGGCAGCATTTTCTCCAAATCTATGAATGTATATTTATTCATTTCTACAC
>JAXCGZ010009459.1:165000-197500 GCA_037179515.1 Halocaridina rubra | reverse complement strand
ACCCGAACATAATGGCATGTTTTTGGGGATGTCCACACACGTGGGTTCCTGAGGGCGTCCCCCGATCATGCCCCAATCCGGGAAATAAGGATTACTCTCCACTGCTGCCCCTAGCAGCCCAAAGAGCAGCGAGAAGAAGCAAAGAGCGGCCCAACGGCTCATCATAACCCTCACTCACTGGCTGCTAAACACTGACTGATGAGACTGAGAGAAGCAAGAAGTTCAAGCTCTTCGCTGCGCCGATGCGTCGTCGAGTCGACCCAACCAAAAAGGTGTGCACAAACACACACACACGCAAGAACTTACACATTCGGGCGCGCACCAATACATACCAACTACAATATTATTCTCGGTAGACAGGTGATGATAACCTCTGTGTTGATGGGTAAACAGCAAGAGGTCGAGGGGGAGTGGCTGAGCCAAGAGAGAGGTGTGGAAGGGCACACAGTGACAAGGCAAGAATGCTGTTAGGTAAAACCATCATCACGCCTATTTCGACTACCCTTCACCTGCTACCTATTCTGCCCATGCAGGGAGGAAGCCCACTGCCCAACGGGCCAACAAGGGAAGAAAAAAAGAAGAGGGAACTCCTTACCACCTGTGTGTGAGTTTGTAAAAAACAATAAAATAACTAGACATAATAACAAACAATAGATGAATTATAACAATGGTAATAGCTAATCCTTTCCGTGGCTGAGGTATATTCGTCTACCTTACAGGAATAAAACATCAAACAATTTTCACTTAATCCTTGTTACAATAATATTTAATGTATTTGGTCATCAAACCAGAGAAGATGAGTATTATTGTTAAAGAAAGTAAATTTCACTTAAAAATACAGCAGGCCACTCCAACTCGCTTACAAGGGTTTTTCACTCTCTAAATAAACCAAACGTTAAACGATTCTTATCAGCTCGACCTTTGAAGGTAGCCAAGTACTGGCTGAAACTGGTTGAAGGTCTTTTCGGATTTTAGAACGTCCATGGAAAGAGAGAGAGAGAGAGAGAGAGAGAGAGAGAGAGAGAGAGAGGAGAGAGAGAGAGAGAGAGAGAGAGAGAGAGAGAGAGAGAGAATTTTCATTCTTTGAATAGCAATTGGAATTGCATGCTCTGTATTTTCTAATGACACATATTTCTATACATATCTGAGGCATAACCAAGTACATAACAGAAAGTATTTGGAATATATATATATATATATATATATATATATATATATATATATATATATATATATATATATATATATATATATATATATATATATATATATATATATATATATATATATATATATATATATATATATATATATATATATATATATATATATATATATATATGGTTAGAGATGTGTAACAGACAGGTCAGAATATTCTGTGTCTACCTAGGCACAGAGTGTTCCGGTTTTACGTCACGGACTCCCTTATCAACCAAGGGCTAGGACGGTTGCCTTCTTGCGAAGGACTTGTTTTGGCAGATGTAATCCTTACGCTGAGTGCATGCCTTTGCTAACCTCAGACCGTGGCGGGGCGCGAGCCCTCGACCTGACGCCTCAGAGTCGGAGACGCTACCGACTGAGCCACGGCGACTACATATATATATATATATATATATATATATATATATATATATATATATATATATATATATATATATATATATATATATATATATATATCTGAGGCATAACCAAGTACATAACAGAAAGTATTTGAAATATATATATATATATATATATATATATATATATATATATATATATATTATATATATATATATATATATATATATATATATATATATATATATTATATATATATTATATATATATATATATATATATATATATATATATATATATATATATCTACACACACATACACACTGCAAAGAACTGAACAAGGAGTTTCAGTCAGTATTTACTGTAGAAAATACCCCACCCCCTCAGATTGCAGAGATAGAAGCTCACGGGCCGGTATTAGAGAACATCATCCTTTCAGCCACAGAAGTATGCAAAGCGCTGAGGGAGTTAGATGTCCATAAAGCTACAGGTCCTGATGATATATTCCCTCATGTGCTTAAAAAATGCACAAACTCAATATCAGTGGCATTAAGTATCATATTGAAAAGTCACTGGAGTCAGGGGAGATTCCAAGATGCTGTAAACAAGCAAATGTGATACCTATCTTCAAAAAGGGAAGGAGGGATACGGCTCTAAACAACAGACCAGTTTCCTTGACCAGCATAGTTTGCAAAGTTATGGAGAAACTACTAAGGAAACATATATCTCTTCACTTGGAATCCTTCAACTTTTTGTCAGTGAGACAACATGGCTTCAGAGAAGGTAGATCAACAGTAACAAACTTATTAGAATTTTATGATGAGGTAAGCCGAATCTTACAAGAAAGAGAGGGCTGGGCAAATTGCATATTCCTAGACTTCCAGAAAGCATTTGACACTGTCCCATACGGGAGACTTACTAAGAAGCTGCAAGCAATGGCTAGAATAGGTGGAAATGTTTTGGAATGGATAAAAACATACTTAGAAGGAAGGGAGCAGAGGGTTAGAGTAAGACACTCAGTGCCTGAATGGAGAAGAATTAGTAGTGGAGCTCCACAGGGTTCGTTTCTAAACCACTTTTGTTCCTTGTATATGTAAATGATCTACCAGAGTCTGTAAATTCATTCATGAATATGTTTGCAGATGATGCAAAGATTGCGAAGAAAGTAAGAAACGAGAACAATGGTAGAGAACTTCAGGAAGATCTAAATAGTCTGCATGAGTGGTCAGAAAAGGGGCTAATGCAATTCAATGCTTCAAAATGTAAGGTAATAAGAATGGGTACAAGTGCAAGAAGGCCCAAGCTTGACTACTCGGTGGCTGGAGTAAACTTCAAGAGACAGAAAAGCATACTGGCAGATTTGTCTCCAGAAATGCATATAAATGGCATAGGAAGGGCAGCATATGCTTTCTTAGCAAATGTAAGGGAAGCCTTCAAGCACATGGACAAGGAAATGTTCAGAAATATTAATGTAACCTATGTGAGGCCAAAACTTATATATGCAGCCCCCTTTTGGAATCCGCACTTGAAAAAGCACGTAGCTAAGCTTGAGTAAGTTCAAAGACATGCCACGAAACTGGTGCCAGAAATATGCAATCTCAGTTATGATGAGAGGCTGAGGGAATTAGACTTACCATCACTCAAAGCTAGAAGATTGAGGGGGGATATGGTGACAGTCTTTAAATTCCTTCATGGTTATGATAGAGTGGATAGGGATCGATATTTTGATATGGCTGGCTCTAGAACTAGAGGTTATAATTTGAAGCTTCGTAAGAAAACTTCTTTGCAGGATGTAAGGAAGTGCTTTTTTAGTGTAAGAGTAGTTCATAACTGGAATTCACTAAGCGTGGAGGTAGTTAATGCTAACTCAATCCATAGTTTTAAGGACAGGTATGATAAGTATCACTAAGTACAAAATGGAACCGATCAGGAGACGGGAAGATACGAGATTTGGACATTTTCCCGTAAGCACAATTAGGTAAATAAATTAGGTAATCACACACATGGCACGCAACGGCTGAATACTGTTTGAAATATTAAAAGACTAATCAAGAAATTATATCCATATATCTTTCAAACTTTCTAGTAATATAACGGTAGGTTAAGTAGGATTTAACTTCTTTGGTCTGGGACATCTGTCTATCTATATACAAGAACCATCATTTTCATTATAACGGGGGGGGGGGGGAGTCAAAGCAAAACTTTAATCGAACACCAATCTGTCAGTGTCGCCCCTGTAATGTGGATCAATAGTAACACATAAAACAAGGAGCTATCAATAATAATAATAATAATAATAATAATAATAATAATAATAATAATAATAATAATAATAATAATAATAATAATAATAATAATAATAATAATAATAATAATAATAATAATAATAATAATATATTATTATTATTATTATTATTATTATTATTATTATTATTATCATCATTATTATTATTATTATTATTATTATTATTATTATTATCATGTAGAATGCTTGGGGAGGCATTAGCAGAATGGATGGTTAGGTTTTTGAATGTATGTTTTGGGAAAGGGAGGGTCCCAGTTAACTGGAAGAGTGCATGAGCATTTCTACTTTATAAAGGGAGAGGAGATATGTATGAGTGTAGTAGTTTTAGAGGAATTAGTTTGTTGAGTGTAGTTGGTAAGGTGTATGAAAGAGTGTTAATTAAGAGAATTAGGAAAAGTTCTGAGACACTGATTGGAGAAAATAGTGTGGGGTCAGGAGAGGAAGAGGACGTATGAATCAGGTATTTGTGGTAAGACAGGTGTGTGAGAAGTTCATGGAGAATGATAAAGACATTTCTGGGGGTTTTATGGGCTTAGAGAAAGCATGTGACAGGGTTGATATGGGCGTTGTGGAGTGTGTTGCGAGTGTATGAAATATATGGAAGTTTGATGAATGCTCTAAAGAGTTTTTACATGAATAGTAAAGCATGTGTGAGAGTCGAGTATGGTATAAGTGATTGATTTGAGGTGAATGTAGGGTTACGTTAAGCTTGTGTAATGTCGTTTTGGTTATTTAATGTGTATATGGATGGAGTGGTAAGGGAAGTAACTGAAAGAGTATTATAGAGGCTTGGAATTAGTGGGTGAGTAAAGAAGGTCGTGGAAATTAAATCAATTGCGGATGAAACAGCACTGGTGGCTGATACTGAGAATGAACTGAATCATTTGGTGAAAGAGTTTGTTAAGGTGTGTGAAAGAAGGATGTTGCCGATGAATACTGGCAAAAGTATAGTCATAAGATGCACTAGGAGTGTTAATGTTGGCACATTGAATACAGAAGTGAATGGGGAATTGCTTGAAGAAGTTGAGTTTTAAGTATCTGGTATTGCACATATTAAGGAATGGACAAGTGAATGTGGAGGCAACTTATAGAGTGAAGGAAGTCATTAAATATCTAGTTGGGTTGAAAAGTGTGATGAGAAATATTATTTGGGAATGAATGCAAAGAGAAGGATATATGAAAGTGTGATTGTGCCAACAGCATTGCATGGAGCAGAGACTTGGAGTGCGAGAGGTTGAAGAAAACGTTGTATGTAATGGAGATGAGGTGCATGAGAAATATAATTGGTTTATCTTGAATAGACAGAGTAAGAAATGAGAAGGTCAGGCAGAGAACGGGTGTTGAAATTAAAATGTCGGTTAGGCTAGCTCAGGGAGAATTGATTTGGTCTGGACACATGAATAGGATGAGTGATTACTGAATAGCTAAGAGAGTGTGGAGTGCAGAAGTAAGGCCAAAGGGAAGACCAAGAATGAGATGGATGGATGGATGGCATGAAAAGGGCATTGAATGCACGTGGAATGTCAGTGAAACAGATAAGAGTGTGCAAGAGATAGGAATTAGTGGAGGAAGATTGTGTAAAGGTGACACAGATCAAAGGGATTGCTCACACCTGCTAGCTCAGCGAACTTTGATGGACTGGTGTGAGGTGAGATGCTATGTGATTAAGTGGTGGGGATAAGCCAGCTGCGGTTGTCGGGTCTCATTGTAGAATATCCTTACCCGCCTAACTAGTGGGTGACCCAAGCAGGGTGGTAGGGGGGAAATGTGGCACCCCTTTACCCCAAAGGAGCTAAGACTAGTAGTTAATGCATGTGTGGATTGTGGTGAATGCGCGTTTCTTGGCTCGGCCATCCCCCTTACAAGGGGGAACGGGGTCATGTATTATTATTATTATTATCATTATTTTATAGGAATAATAATGGAGGCCTCATTATGCAAGTCTAATTATTTGTGGAAAAGTTAGTCCGCTGGTGTGGTAGTATGTTTCTGATCGCGGCTTTCTTCAAGTCGATGCAGACTTCGTATACATAATGTTCATTCTATTTGCTTTTCCTACCCTATGCTCTAGATAAGAACTTTGGCGTCATGCATAAGAAATGCTTTCTTATATATGCCTTTGAGATAATAGTAATTTGTCGGTATAGGTTAGATTGGGTTGAAATTATAAGGTTCGGAACTGACATGGGAATAACTAAGCTACTGGTAAGACGGAATCCCTCTACTCGATGAGAGAGAGAGAGAGAGAGAGAGAGAGAGAGAGAGAGAGAGAGAGAGAGAGAGAGAGAGAGAGAGAGAGAGAGATTTCTTCTTAAGAAGGTAAACCTCCAATGTTCTAAAAAGGATATATATATATTTTTTTTTTATGATTGCGACACCAGGACGGGCCAAAAAAAAATTATAAAATAAAACAGCCCTCATCGGGCCTGGGCACGCTTCGGTCTCCCTTTTTTTCTGATAAGGGCTAGGACGGTGCCGCCTTTCCAAGGTCTTTGGTTTTGGCAGTGTGACCATTACCCTGAGTGAATGCCTTTTTAAAGCAGTGAATAGTATCGAACCGAAAACCTGACGAATCAAAGTCACATGCGCTACCACCAGGCCACCACACGTAATATATGCATACAAACAAATTATTCTAATGTCTTTTCGAAAGACATTAGAATACATTGCGTTTGCAAATAATTATATATATATATATATATATATATATATATATATATATATATATATATATATATATATATATATATATATATATATATATATATATATATAAACTATTTTCAAATGCAACTTTAATCGCACATTCAGTCTATCAGTGTAACTACTGTCACATATATACATAAGCTATAAGCTCAGGTCTTTCGAGAGTTTAAGCTGTTTACTGGCAGGTTACTGCTGTGGCTGGGAACCACAGTGGGGGGGGTTGGGGCTTGCCCCGGCTGACGAATACCCATTGTATAATGGAAATAAAGGTTTATTATTATTATTATTATTATTATTATTATTATTATTATTATTATTATTATTATTATTATACTAGCTATGCTTTATTACAAAGGTTAAGAAATTGACCTCACTTTTTTCTCTTAGATCGCGTGCCACGTAATTTAGTATTTTCTTGACCGAAGTTAAAATATGCAGAACACGTACAAAAATACCGTCGTTCCTATTATATTTTAATGAAAACATTGACAAAATAACAATCCAAAAGTAAACATCTTAAAAAAATAAGAATGGTTTCTTATTTTACGGTTTTACGTCACGGATTCCCTTTTCTACCCAGGGCTAGGAAGATTGCCTTCTTGGGAAGGACTTGCTTTGGCAGATGCAATCGTTACCTTGAGTGCATGTCCTTGCTAACCTCAGACCGTGACGGGGCGCGAACCCTCTACCTGACGCCTTACAGTCGCGGACGCTACCGCTTGAGCCATGGTGACTAATGAAAATGCATATTTTGGCATATACACGTCTTAGAGGCTATTGCCTTATGAAGTGCCTAGGTTGATAAAATCTATGCTGGTCTACTACTACTGCTACTACTACCATTATTATTATTATTATTATTATTATTATTATTATTATTATTATTATTATTATTATTATTATTATTATTATTATCATATTATTATTATTATTATTATTATTATTACTATTCATATATTCATTTTTACTTTTTTAGGATAGATATTGATCAATTCAACGTCGACAACCTATATTGGAGACATTCCATGCGTTCATTTCTTTTCGTTACCCATTTAGTAGTATACTTGGTAATACACTTAATTTTATCTGTTCCGAGGCCTAGGAATAAGTCACGTATCTATTCTCATTAAAGAGTCGTCTATAGTATTTATAAATATTTTTTTTATTGTATTAACAGGTGGGAATATCAGTTACTCAAATTTTACACAACACAGCTGTTTTGCATGTCACAAAATATATTGTTTATGACAATTATTGTAATGGCTATACGCATAATAAAAAATTTTACTTTTAACTAAGATATTTGGCTTTTAATTTAATTTCATACAGTTGATAACAGGTTATTCGGCTTAAGACTGTATCAAACCCAACTGCATATTGACGATAATATTGTCTCTCACTGAAAAAAAAATATGCAGAAAATTCATTTTTACCTTTTATCCAACCACAATACTTCTAAACCAATACAGTGTGGGCCACCTAGAAAAAGAATTATGATTATTATTCACTGTAATGATAGTACAACAAGTCGATAAAGTTAACAATGTTGCAAATGACATCAAAACACAACAGGCTGAGACAATTCCGTATATCTTAGGATAGTGTAAAATAAATAAATGAATTAATAAATAGTTAAATGAATACACACAAATAAATAAATAAAAATTATAAAGCAATTGCATCTACAATATAAAAAAGTAAATGTAAGATATTTACTGGTTACATACTGATACCTATAATAACGCATTTAATTTTCATCAATTTGTGACGTCTTATCATTTAACAATAAAGGTTGGACAAATATGTTCACACCTCTCATGTATTGTATTACACCTAATGACAAAATTCCGGCACCGAAACTCCAATGCAAGTTAGAAACATTATAATAAAATCATGAAAGACGTAAAATTGGTAGGCAAGGAGCGTACGGCCTAGTTCTTTCAGCTTCTACGAATTGATCTTTCTATGAAAGGATGTGAATGGAATGTCTTAACTTTGATATATATTCTAGAGTAACATTTTAAACAATCAAATAACACCCTTTTACCTCTGAATATATATCATTTTCCCAATCACGATATAAGAAAAATATTGTTAGTACAGCATTAAGGTTTACGAATAGTTCTACTCATACGCTGAATACAGTAAAATATTCATCATCTTCTTTACACCGCTTGTATTGTACACTTTTCGAAGCAAATTCAGTTTAGTTATCCGGAGACAAGCAAAGTAATTTTTATTTTTTTTATTTTAATAGGGAAAATAGAAACTAAAATAGTCTAAGGTAAACCTCAGCCAATTTTACAGTGACGTGATCTGTAAATTTCGAACCGTGTGTTCTTACTATTCCGAACTTTATGCAAGTATTATAATGGTACTTTTAAAATACATCCAGCACTCGGCATTTCTTGACCTGACTCATTAAAATTTGTTATCGAACTATGCCCACACAATTATTATGATTTATGGAGCATAATGGCTCAGCTTACGTAAATATGTATACTAAATACAGGGACAGTTTTACAAGAGAGTTTGTTTTACTGATATCTGTATATACCTTGTAATAATAAAAAGTTTACTATTTCTTAGAAGAAAAAACAACAGAGAAATAGGAAAATCTGACATGCTGTAACAGAAGTAAGAATACAATAAATGAATAAAAAGGAGGTGCAAAAAAACTGCACGATAGATCAATTTTATAATATGGTGATGAAACAGAATACGAAATATTGAATATGCAAAGGTAAATATTCCTGTATAAAATGTGAAAACATTATACAAGATTATATACAGTTCGTACTTTAAAAGTAACCAACAGACATATAAACACAAGCACACTCAGTCACGTGAGCTAGACAATTAATCTTGAGCAGAAAAGTAAAATAAATATATCCAACATCAAATACGAACACTTAATACTAAAAGGTAAGGAAAATTTTCTGATAAAATCCATATCCTCCAGGAACACAAAAGAGTGATCTACAAACATTCAAGCAGAAATATATGATGTACAGTACACCTTTGCCT
Organism: Halocaridina rubra; assembly: GCA_037179515.1. Classification (NCBI taxonomy): domain Eukaryota; kingdom Metazoa; phylum Arthropoda; class Malacostraca; order Decapoda; family Atyidae; genus Halocaridina; species Halocaridina rubra. The sequence goes on along the minus strand of JAXCGZ010009459.1, from coordinate 187,899 downwards.
CTCTCTTTTTACCCGAGATTTGCTTAAATAATTAAGTAGATGACCTGATCGCAATTATATTAAGCAAAACAAACCTTTACAATTTCTAATTATTTCACTGCAGTCAACACTCACCTCCACTTCCAAAAGCATATCTTAATAAAATAAAACGAGTTAGCATTACCTACAAAACTATATGTCAAATGGTTAAATGGGCAGTGTCAAAATATCTATCATTACCCTGCAGAATAGTGGTTAAGACACTCGCCCCAGGAAGCAACAAACCCTTTCACTATCCCACCACTGGGAATTAGGAAGGGCATCTAGTCTTACTTTCCCACCTCCATTCAAACAGGGATTAACCGTGACATAAAACGACAAACAAAAATACGGTATTTGGAATGAACATAATACATATGAGGGACAGACAGCTGACATCCTCTCGCTTGCTGCAATCAGCAGACCAGTACTAGTATGACCAGCTTTCTTGAATATTACATAATGAATAGCAACCAAATACTGTACTATATAATTATCATGTAGTACTCCTCACCTAAGGAAAATATGCTTGTTTGATAAAATCATCAGCAAATTTAATGTCATGGGTTCAAACACTAAAGCTTGCAAGTGGAGAAAAAGTGCCCAACATCATTGTCCTGATATTCAACAAAGTACCAAAAATGCAAGAAAAACAAGGCCGAAATTATTTTGTCAGTCTAACAGATTCATACGAAACTAACTATCTACAAAATAGTATACATAATGTATTTAACAATAAATTTTTCTATTTGTGGGTAATTTTGAATATGAAGAACTTACAAGATTCCTACGCGTTTTTCATATATATACAACTGAAAGAAACAGTATGTTCTGTAAAATATTAACCAAAAACATACTGTAATTCACAGGAAGTTCAAAATTTGCCCAATATTTGTACCCTAATACCTTAATGAACAATGATACATTTGTATGTTTACCTCTAAAGCTAGTATTAAAATTTCATAGGTACGGTAATTGCACTTTCTTTTTACTTCTACAAATTACATCTATGTATTTAACATGTAAACATACTTCCTTTCAAAATAAAATAATAAAATGGGCTTAAGAGGAATAATAAGTAATAGGCATAAAAAGTTTGCATAGGAAAGGAATGTTTACGATGTTAAATACTCTCTAACAGCTGTTACTTTACTTACAGATGTTGGATTAACTTGCTACATTTCATCAGATTTTCTAATTCACTCCCATGCAAACTGATTATCAGAACACTCAAATACTTATTTTTTAAACAACATTCCAGGAGACGATACAAATATGACACCTACATTACGGTGTATTATACTGTAATCAACAAGTAGGAACTGCAGCAGTGCAGTGGTTAGAGCATCCGACTAGTGTTCATGCCCACTGCAGGTTATTAAGAAGAGCATCCAGTCTTAAGTTCCCACATCCATCCTGTCTGTGTCCACCCCCATTCGAGTGGAGATTAATAGTGACATAAAAAGGAAAACAACAACATACTGTAATCTTCGTTTAAACAATATATAAAGCCTTTCTATTACACACCTAAAGAAATATGAAGACAAACTTATCGGCATATTCTACGTAATATTTCTTAACACTTGACGTGTAGAAAGTAGTAACTCACCTATTCATGAATTCCTCTTCTGCTGCATATGATTAACTTACTGATGAAGAAAGACATAAATGTAAAGAACCAGGCTAATATAAATACTTTATCCTGTCAAAAAGGTATTAAAAATTTTAATTACCTGTCACAGAAATATCTTCATAAAAGGCATAGTTGCAATCTTTGAAACTTTTTTGTAATCTACTGTTATTGCCATCTCTTTTAAAATAAAACATTCAATCAATGACATGAAAGTTAAATAATATACATAAGGAGTGATTGAATAAATGATAAATTATAAACATCACATGACTGCCTTCAAGCTACGTTGAGTCAACATAATTTAAAATATCTGTTCTTGTATTTTTTTCATATAGAAAGACTAAGGTGTTTGTCCAAAATGACTTAGGTTACAAATATGTAAATTTTAAGTTAAACAATAAATTGGTTTATGATCACTTATATTATGATTGCGATAATTATAAAAGAAGCAACAACAATAGGTAAACAGCTATAATACTTAGATAGTTTAGAGTATATCTACAGATTAGTTTTCAATCGACAACCCTCACGAGTTATTCCTTTTAAGAATGCCCCAAAGAGTGATAGCATCTACAGAAATATCTATATGTGATTAAGAAGAATAATTATATAACCACCATCAATCTTAACTTTTTCCAACTTATTATTATGCTCTTTCCATTACATACACATGCACTCTAATTTCCCTCTACACCGGAGAACACCCTTTGCATTAGTTTCTATAATACTGTCCTTATATCTTTTATTCATAAATTGCTAAATAATATGATACATGCGATACCAACACTACCTTGATGATGCATTACAAATTATACATAATTCTGTATGTAATCTATTCTTCTAACTTCATTCTGCATTTAAACTCTTCACCCATTTTCATAAATTTCATGAACTCTTTTTCTATATACTTGATCTCTGAAGAAACCTGGTATTATCTTAGCCAAACTATAGTTACAATCAATATGCTTTTACACTGGAATTACAGCTTAACACTTCAAAGCATTCTAAAACATATTTCTAAGTTACCTTACAGAGCAGTTCCCAAAAATCACGTATGCTCTTTGCTTTCCTCTCACATATTCCTTATCATCTTAATTCTCTCCCTTATAATATGAAGATCCATAACATCAAGCTACATAAGTATTCCATCACTTTATAAAACTAGTTTTAGATATCATTCACCTTTATTTCTCTCGAAAAAAATTATGGAAATCTTGCCTGCATCCTTAGAGATTACTGCTCAATTCTATTCAGCATTATCGACTTAAATATCTTTGTTAAATTTTCGTAACGTAAGAATGATCATACCAGATTCCAAAAAGCAGCTAAAACAATAAACAGGGCATTAAATAGGGGAAAGGATACTTACTCCAAATACCATACAAGCAAGTAAAAATTCCAAGCTTACTACAGTATACGTAAAGTGTTTTAGAAAACAACTTGGTCAACAGATATTTTATTTATCATCTTTTCTTTGCACATACTACAATATCAAATTCATGTGACCATTCAGTAAAATTTCTAAAAGACAAATAAATCTCCAATTTCTTCATATTCATTACTAATACTCCGAAATGTCATGGGAAGCACTAGTTCTCTTGTGAATACTACAGTTATTATGATATTCATTCACAATGTGAGTCTTTAAATAATGTTTAAGATACCAATGACTGTACATATGGTGCTTACTCATACCCAAGGTAAATGTATAAGAGAATATAAAACTCCATGAAAGACCTGAAGGCATTGTTACCATACAGAGAAATAAAGTGAACAAACAGCTGAAAACATAATACACAAAATATAACAGTATACAACAACTACTAATATGTTCTGTTTTTTTCTTGTCAAGTAAAAATTATCCAAAGTAATATTTATAAGACCTGGGAGTGGAATGAACCATGGGGATGCAAATAAGGCTTAGGAGTAAAGATATCATAAAAAAAACTTTTAATGACTAGGCTTGAAGAGTTTAGCAAAGACAGCTTGGAACAGCAGAGAGAGACATGGAAGTAAACTGCAGAGTAATTAAAAATCCATTAAATACCTTGAGAATGAAGGATGTTTAGAAAGAATCTAAGTTAAAGAGTTTTTTGTAAAAATTTACAAAACAGTCAGACACGACAGAAAAAAAACTACTTCCATACTTATTTTGTTAGAGAAGTGGCCACCTTGCAATACAGCAGAAAAAGCCTCTCAATACAGAAAATAAAGTGAAGGTGATATAATTGAACAGAGCAGGCAAAGAGCCTTGTGATTATGCTGTCCTCTCATAGGAGGTTCCTAATGGAATGGAACACGAAGAGTCCAGACAAATAAATATCTAGGTATGCAAAAAGTGCATGTAACCGGAGAAACTGATGCAGAGTTCATAACAGCAATAACCTTACCTATGGTTATGGCAACGCTGTTGGCTCTGGCAGAGGAAGGCATATATAAAAAAATATAGATGTCTTTAGTATGTTCCGCTTCATACAAGCTACTAACAACTACATAACTGTCATTAACGTTTTTGTTCAATTATATACACACGTAAATAAAATGTATGCATCCATTACCAAGCTAAATCACATAAATTTACGTCAATATACTATACCATAAAACACTCATGTATCAATACAAACAACGATATTTACATAAAAAAGTGCTAAATGTACATAAATATATGTATATATGATTAGAAAATCTCTACTTACCAGTATCACAGTAATATTCCATAGAAGTTACATTCCTTAATTGCTCAATTATGCTAAAGTTCATCACGAACCCCATGTGGATGCAAAGATTCTTTAGGATTATATTTTTTTTGCATGATATAATACATAGATCTCACTAATTCTTCATACATAGGTACATGTTTTTCTAGCGACAAAGTTAACAATTTATTTAACTGGTTTAAATGAACTAATTTACTTCTATACTTCTTGAGTTGTCTAACTAAATGAGCTTTTGCAAAAGTCAACAATTGATAGTGAGCAACATTATGAGCAGATTCACCATTACCACTCATATTTCCAGATATTAATTTCGACAATTCGTTATTTATGACCTGGAGTTTTGCTGACGAGGTAGTTAAGCTATGATGTATCTGAGTTGTGGTTAACCTGGCTGCTTGTAAAACTTGCTCCTCACATTCTTCTTTGCACGAAGATAGGGCAAGAGCGAGACGATGACCAGCATCAAGGTTAGCTATGATAAACGACAAGAGGTTGGATGGTGTCAGAGGGCGATTGGTATCAAATATTCTGCTCTCACTTTTTCTGAAATAAAATGAACTATCAGTGAATATATACACTCCTCCTGCAAAAAGGAAATTTCAACCCAACAATAGTATATATTAAGTGTGTTGTACTTAACACCATCCCCTGGGAAGATGTCACAAGTACAATAAGGAGATAGAGAAATAATAATATATATATCAAAGACTGTTTAAGAGAACAACATTATCTGTGATAGCAATGCACTTGCCTGAAATTTAATTCTGTTAAGTCAGGAAAAAAGTTAATGAAAGGTGATGAAAAAGTAATAAATACAACAAACAATATAGTACCAATACGCTTGTATACATCAGTATGAATTCAATACAGAAATTTGTCTAATAGCAGTATGTAAATGAGAATAAGACAATGGTATGATCAGAACAGCACTGGCATTCATAGAAGAAAATATGCAATTAGTTTGGGACTGCAATATAAACGACAAAGTTATTAATAGTTTGTCAACATCTTTTTCAAAGGTTAGTGCATATTAAGTGTACTAAAGTGGTGAGCGATATAGCATCACAACCAAGGTGGTTTGATGAAGAGCTGGTTATCATATCACTACATCATATGAAGCACCTACTCTCACACTTTAAGCATGAATGTTTGACAGCTTCAATGTGATAAACTTAGGGCTCTAATAAGGATCAGCTAACAACTGCTTATACTCATGCATTGTACTTATAATAAAAGTCTTTACCTTTTTAAAGTCTGTCATATCTGAAGGCATCTGTGATTCATATTGAAACTACAGCCTAATTATTGGAAAATCTTAACCTAGCAGCAGTAGATATAAGCTCCGGAACTAATATCTACGATATCAACAATCAAACTTACCTATGATGAGGATGAACTATTATGGTTGGAAGGGTCTCAAAATACAGGTGCCAAGGCAGGGTGTTGGTTAGGGTGTCAATTCGAGCAAAAGTGATGTTGGGCAAGTGTCGAGCCGCATTTGCCAAAGAGAGGAACATGTATCCTACGCTTGTGCAAGCAGCACAAGTTTTGCTATAATGCAGTACAACCACCATCTATTGGGAATATAAATAATATTAGCATATACTGTACTGTACTTTGTATAGTTAAGGTTACTAAAGTTAAAAAATACCCACCTCTTAAATATGGCCCATATGCTTATTGCTACAGAGTATTTACATCTGATGCATACACTTTGATGCTTCCAGAATACATATTACTAAGTCATTACAGCACAAAGATGATATAATACCAGTCAGTATTCGAGAACTTTTATTCCTATCACTAAGGGGTGGAAAGATATGCCTAGTCATCTTGTTGAGTCAAAAAAAGATTCAGAACGTTAACCTAGGCACCAAAAAACTTTTATTAAGCAGATTTGATGCTCAATATTTAAAATCATAGTGGAATAAAGCCAGTACTACTAAGTTGTACCATTTTATACAACTATATTTTTTCTATCTTATCTTCCCTTTTCCCTAACTGGGTTGCATCCTCTGCTCGATCCATTCACAATCTGACTTTTTACAACTGGACCTTTTGTTTGGCTAATAATAATAATCATAATTATAATAATGAAAATTCTGTACTTCATTATAATATTTATGTAGAAGAATTCCAACCATGACTGCCTTGCAGGTCATGGGAAACCAATGAAGTGGTTGAGAAAAATGATCCATATTCATTAAGCCCCATCTTTTATCAATCTTCCACCTACTCACAAAATGTGAAGTGTTAATAACACCTTGCCAAAATACATTGGTCCCTCTGTAATAAAAAATGTGTTATCAAGACTTTGGTATTACTAATTTGAAATGAAAAACTACTCAACACCTATTACATAGATTTAGAATGCATAAATATATTATATAAACATTAAAATTATAAATTTACTACCAAGTCATCGAACATATCTAGGCTAAGGCATGCATAAGGATCAAACTAAATTAGAAAGTACAGCTCTGCCTTGAGCATCCTATTTTTCATCCTCCCTCTTTATCAATCCACCACCAAACTATCCAGTGATTTAGATATCCATATTTCTTGAAGAAATCTGATACTGTTTCATCCAAAACTGCTTAACATTACATTGATACAATATTCACAAAGAACACAAAGATCTGGAGCATGAACATTCCCATTTCCATTTTCTGTGTATGAGTCTTACTACTACTTATTCCATCAGTCCTTTGCTCCCGAACTAGACTATGAATAGTAAGCGGGGATCCTTAAACATGTTACGTACCTATTTCACAGCGTTGGCAGTAATTTATATATGTTAATATTACTGTACTATTTTATTATCTAAATGTTCCTGAGGTTTTACATATTCTTGTGATATAACTGTCAGCAGCAAATATTGATGTTATGACCATATTATGGTTAAACTGAATGCATGGCAATGTCTCATCTCTTTAAGGAATTTCATGACCATTGGGTACTAAGGCTATGATTTTATATCCGGCAAATTAAATTGACCACCTAAAGCTGAGCCCATTTTCTGTAAGGTCGAATTTTCATCTTGCTCATCAAAATATATTACATATTAAACAAATTTGCAAAACTTGTGCAATTGTAAAGTGATTAGAAGTCTGTGTGACCGTAAAACACTCCAGCAGCAAAAATACTTTCTATGGTAGGTAAACAAAGCATAAACAATAAGATAATCTTGTCATCCCTATAAGTCCTTCATATAATTCCAATTTAACATACAATTTTTTACGCATATAATGGTCTAACATATTTTTCCCTTACGTTTTCTCTCTTCTTTTATTTTTGTAGTGATCCACAAGGTCAAGCCTTTTTTGCTCTTTATCCTTTCACTTCAATAATGGAGAGTGATACCACAAGCTAATAAGCACCACAAGCATATTCTAAAAACTTTATTCTCATGAAGAGAAAAATAATGTTAACAACTGAAAAAGTAGTCAAAGAAATGTGTGTGTACAGCACAAACTGGAGGTTCATAATTTCCAAGACAATAACTGAAATTCAGAAATAAAGTAACTGTAAATATACGTCACCTGCACTGCTAAAAGCAGTACTGTGTGTGTGTATGATTGAAAGATAAGCATACTAACAATTCTTTCTATTAACAACACTGGTGTTTCATCGCTGAGGTTTGCCATGGTAGTCCAACTAAGTTCACCCTGTACTAAAATTTTTGCCTTTCACGCTTACTATCCAAACTTTTAAGCTAGCATCATAATATCAATGAAGCATGAAAATAAAATTCAAATTTACAAAGAAAAAGCCTCATAGTATCAAAATTTTAATGTAATATTATTTAACATTCACAGTAACAAAGATGTAACTTTAATATTTCTTCATAAATACATATGCAAGCTTACCTGTCCAGGCATCTGAGTGACATTCAGGTAATCAGCAGATGTTAATTCTTTTACGCAAACATGACCCAATTCACAGGTATTTGCTTTATGCTGTGCAGAAACAAGTTTTCTGAAATAATAGGAGCTGTAGAAAACAAAATTTTAATGTTGGGTGTTCATATTTTGAACAAAATAAAATATAACAACAACAATATAAAATTGATCCATGACCGTGCTGAATGACCCAAAAGTAATTATATATCCATGAGTCTCCCTGTCATCATTTCAGACTATGTATTGCAGAGAATTTCTGCTAAGAGCTCCTGCAATAATTTTATAGCATAAAAGCTATTTCAATATACTATAGCGATATTCTAGTCACTGGGTGGAAAGGAAGATTTCTTTAAAAATTCATGTATAAAATGGCATAACCTTAATTAACATAAAATGTAACTAACATCATCTCTGGTGGGATGATACAAAAGATCCCACATGATGCACTATAAGGGATAAGGAGGGAAAAGATTAGTAATCCTTATTTCCATCCCAGAATTTCTTTTCTTAGTACAAAACAACTAATGTATAAGATAAGAGAGGCCAGCATATGAAGAGTCCCTGATGCCTCGCCTAAACAAGCATGCTAATAGCAGTGGTATATCCTTGTAATGCTAAACAAATCAGTGTCACATTTTCAAAACCATTCAAAGCAGGAATCTAAAATTATAAGTAAAAAGTAAGAATGATAATGCAAAGGTACAGCAAATACCAGTACTTGGACTTATGACGAGATTATGAACTAAGAAAATTAAAGAAATGCCATATTTTTTTTCATGAGAAAAAAAAATTGCAGGGTTTCATCTAACCTAATCATCTATATCTTTCTATGTCATGTGGGGTATTTGAGTATGGAATTAATTTTTCTCCCATCACCAGGATATATTTCTCTCAAATCACAAAGATGTACTATTGTTTAAATCAATTTCTCAGTCCAGTTTAGAATATGATCTTCCAATAATCATTATATGCCAGTGCTATCAAAAGTACTTGATAATGCAAGTTAAAGCAGAGCTCTAACATTAAAATCAAAGTTGCTCGATCTAATATGTGAAGCTCAGCTTGCTAAATTAGACCTTTAAGATGCAATTTTTTTTAATATAATAAGGAAAATAACAGTAGTAAAAGTACAAAACTAATTCTTCTGAGATTCTTCAAAATACAGATATTACCGGTGAAAATATCTCATACATGGATGCCAAAATTTTCATATAAAACCTAACTGAAAGTTAAGTTACAGATCTCTTATTATCCCTTCACATCTGACATGTCAGATGTTACTTTATTTTTTTGGCTCGTCCTGGTGTCAAACTCGTAAAAAAAAAAAAAAAAAAAAAAAAAAAAAAAAAAAAAAGGTTCCTGGGCTTTCCTACAGAGCTCTCGGGGAGTGTATGACGTGTTGGTGGCATAAGTGGTTGTGTAAATTTAACTTTCAATTCTTGTGCCCCTCACAGACCATGAGAACTGAAAAAGTTACTCTTTTTTTTATGATTGTGACACCAAGACGGGCAAAAAACAAAAACAAAAAAATCCACCCTCATCGCAACTGGGCACAAAGAAAACATAAAGAGAAACAGAGATGGGCAGTGTTGTGCCTTGTCAGATGTGCAGGGATAATAAGGTAACGAATATCTAGGAATATTCGGTGTTGACGTGGGCACGGAAAAAGAACTGTATCTACAGAAAGACTTTACATCAAACTGTTTTGGACAGTACTATTTAAGCCCAAAAGATCCTTCAGTTGTAGTATCACAACGGGTGGCTGGTGCCATGAGCAAACCTACTACAGTAAGAAATGAATCTAGGAATGATATGGTATGTTGGAGCTAAGATACTTTACATCTTTTTTTTCTGATTGTGGCTATCCTGCTATGCAATAAAGAGAGAGAGAGAGAGAGAGAGAATATTACTGTAAATTTAAAATGGCATAGACAGATGTTATTGGGTAAGTGAGAGGCACATTACATACTTGTCTAAGAGTCCATTCGTATAGTTGAGAATGAAATTAACCAAAGTTGGTTTGGACAGAGTAGCATCCATCACGAAATGAGTCTCTCTCTCTAGATCAACAATAACAGCAGCAGTATTGGATGGTTCTCGGGCAGTCATATTAATCCCAAGTCTTTCGGCAACATTCTTGTGCTGAAGAGAATCGACAGCAACAAAACTCAAAGTTTTGTTAGTCTTACAGCCTAATCCTGAAATTAAGCCTGCAAAAAAATAAATTTTTAGGATTAAGGAGTCTTCACAGATTGTACCAAAACTATAAAAAAAATATTTTTTTTCTTAACAAGGTACCAGATTCTATAAGCTAACATAATTGCTAATATAGTAAAAAAAATACTAAAGTACAGTATAAGATTTCAAAATATCTTGCAACTTCTATCAATTATATTTAGGAAAACAGGAGGGATTACCAGCCTCAAGCTTACTTGTCTCTTTTAGTCTTTCCCTACAACATGCAGATTATAAAGGTGGTGGAATTTTTTCCCTCAAATCACCAGGGTTAAAAAAGGCAATGCTAAATATTTCAATTGGGGAAGCCACAAAGAAATATGAAAATTATTCTCACTTAAATAACAAGCACTATCTACTGTACCTGTTACAGTTGATGAGAACTGATTATCTTTAAGTAGTGCTGGAGGAGCTAATATCGATCCATGAAATAAGCGTTTACATTGGTCTTCAGCAGAGAGGGCGATAAGCCTCTCTATATGGTCATCCTTCTGGCCCCCTTCAGCAGGCTACAAAAAGTGCAATAACTTAAAGTACAACAAAACATTGTTATAAGCAATTAGATTATATATAATTAGTCTACAATGTATTATTAATAAAACAACTGCATAAATTAAAAGTCATACTTTAGAATTAACACATACATACATATACAATGGCTGCTATCCCCCTTGTAAGGGGGTGACTTAGTCAAAGAACATATTCACCAGAAGCTAATAGATAGAAGTAACAGTTGTTCATTATTATAAGATTATATTGTCCTCCAAAAAACACGTTAATATATTCATCTCTTACAACATGCAGGCATGACAATAGTAATATTCATTCACACACAAAATCATTTTTAAATATTATTGCAGGTTGCAAAGGAAAGTAAGTAAATATAATGACAAGATGTACATTATTATATTTTTACCAATCCCTCTTCTCATATAGTCACTACGCTCTTTTCCCCCTTAGGGAGGGGCCAAGAATACCTTCTCTGTGGCCCCTTCTTTGTATTTACCTCTCACAAAAATGTCAAATTTTTTGCGTTGATTCGGTAATCCCTCTTATAAGGGGGAATACGGGTTTTGAATACAGACAGAAAAATAACCTTTTTTGTGAGCAGTGAAAAAATAAATAAGAAAATACTGTAATAGAACCATATATTTTATGCATGGCATATGCCCAACAAGATAGCAGGTTTACATACCATAAATAACGACAAGCATCACTAATTTATCCTATTTTATCCATTCCTTATCTTTTCAGGTTGTTCAGAAGCAAGAGAACAAATCTAAAGAGGAAATAACTGCTGTCCCCCATTTCCATATCCGTTATCTTTTAATAACGTTAGGAAGGGCATTCAGCCTTACTTCCTCGAAGGTGTATTCACAGTGACATATAAAACAGCAAACTATAACATTAGTCACCTCTTAATACATACAAGGAATATGATGCAAGTATACATTTTTTCCCAGGAATAATATATTAATATAATATGCCATACCAGGTATCCTGAAGGTTGCAGAGTAGTAGTAGCAGTAGTAGTAGTAGTAGTAGAAGTAGTAGTAGTAGAAGTGTGTGTGTGTATGTGTGTGTGTGTGTGTGTGTGTGTGTGTGTGTGTATGTGTGTGTGTGTGTGTGTATGTGTGTGTGTGTGTGTGTGTGTGTGTGTGTGATTACCTAATTGTGATTACCTAATTGTGTTTACGGGAAAGAGCCCAAAGCTCGTATCTTCCCGTCTCCTCATCGGTTCCATTTTAGACTTAGTGATACTTATCGTACCTGTCCTTAAAACTATGGATTGAGATAGCATTAACTACCTCCTCGCTTAGCGAATTCCAATTGTCAACTACTCTTACACTGAAAAAGTATCTCCTTATATCCTGCAAAGAACTTTTCTTACCAAGCTTCAAACTACGACCTCTAGTTCTAGAGCCAGCCATATCGAAATATTGATCCCTATCCACTCTATCATAACCATGAAGGAATTTAAAGACTGTCACCATATCCCCCCTTACTCTTCTAGCTTCGAGTGATGGTAAGTCTAATTCCCTCAGCCTCTCATCATAACCGAGATTGCGTATTTCTGGCACCAGTTTCGTGGCATGTCTTTGAACTTTTTCAAGCTTAGCTATGTGCTTTTTCAAGTGCGGATTCCAAAAGGGGGCTGCATATTCGAGTTTTGGCCTCACATAGGTTACATAAATATTTCTGAACATTTCCTTGTCCATGTGCCTGAAGGCTACCCTTACATTTGATAAGAATGCATATGCTGCCCTTACTATGCCATTTATATGTATTTCTGGAGACAAATCTGCCAGTATGTTTACTCCTAGATCTCTCTCATTTTCTGTCTCTTGAAGTTGTACTCCAGCCACCGAGTAGTCAAGCTTGGGCCTTCTTGCACTTGTACCCATTCTCATTACCTTACATTTTGAGGTATTGAATTTCATTAGCCACTTTTCTGACCACTCATGCACATTATTTAGATCCTCCTGAAGTTCTCTACCATTGTTCTCGTTTTTTACTCTCTTCACAATCTTTGCATCATCTGCAAACATATTCATGAATGAATTTACAGACTCTGGTAGGTCATTTACATATACAAGGAACAAAAGTGGCCCTAAAACTGAACCCTGTGGAACTCCACTACTAACTCTTCTCCATTCAGACACTGAGTATCTTACTCTAACCCTCTGTTCCCTTCCTTCTAAGTAAGTTTTTATCCATTCCAAAACATTTCCACCTATTCTAGCCATTGAGTGCAGCTTCCTAATAAGTCTCCCATGTGGAACAGTGTCAAACGCTTTCTGGAAGTCTAGGAATATGCAATCTGCCCAGCCCTCTCTTTCCTGTAAGATTTGGCTTACCTCATCATAAAATTCTAATAAGTTTGTTACTGTTGATCTACCTTCTCTGAAGCCATGTTGCCTCACTGACAAAAAGTTGAAGGATTCCAAGTGAAGAGAGATATGTTTCCTTAGTAGTTTCTCCATAACTTTGCAAACTATGCTGGTCAAGGAAACTGGTCTATAGTTCAGAGCCGTATCCCTCCTTCCCTTTTTGAAGATAGGTATCACATTTGCTTGTTTCCAGCATCTTGGAATCTCCCCCGACTCCAGTGACTCCTTAAATATGATACTTAGTGCCACTGATATTGTGTTTGCGCATTTTTTAAGCACATGAGGGGATATGTCATCAGGACCTGTAGCTTTATGAACATCTAAATCCATCAGCGCTTTGCGTACCTCTGTGGCTGTAAGGTTGATGTTCTCTAATACCGGCCCTTGAGCTTCTATCACTGCAATCTGAGGGGGTGGGGTATTTTCTACTGTAAATACTGACTGAAACTCCTTGTTCAATTCTTTGCAGATCTCTTCGTCCGTCTCAGTGATGCTTCCATCCGCTCTCTTTAGCCTTAAAACCTGTTCTTTTACCTTCAGTTTTCCTCTGATAAAGCTGTGGAAAAGCTTGGGATTTTCTTTAGCCTTCCTGGTGATGTCCCTCTCATAATCTCTCTCTGCCTCTCTCCTTTTACTTAGGTAGTCATTTCTTGCTCTTTTGTGTGTGTGTGTGTGTGTGTGTGTGTGTGTGTGTGTGTGTGTGTGTGTGTGTGTGTGTGTGTGTGATTACCTAATTGTGATTACCTAATTGTGTTTACGGGAAAGAGCCCAAAGCTCGTATCTTCCCGTCTCCTGATCGGTTCCATTTTTAGACTTAGTGATACTTATCATACCTGTCCTTAAAACTATGGATTGAGGTAGCATTAACTACCTCCTCGCTTAGCGAATTCCAATTATCAACTACTCTTACACTGAAAAAGTATTTCCTTACATCCTGCAAACAAGTTTTCTTCCGAAGCTTCAAACTATGACCTCTAGTTCTAGAGCCAGCCATATCGAAATATCGATCCCTATCCACTCTATCATAACCATGAAGGAATTTAAAGACTGTCACCATATCCCCCCTTACTCTTCTAGCTTCGAGTGATGGCAAGTCTAATTCCCTCAGCCTCTCATCATAACCGAGATTGCGTATTTCTGGCACCAGTTTTGTGGCATGTCTTTGAACTTTTTCAAGCTTAGCTATGTGCTTTTTCAAGTGCGGATTCCAAAAGGGGGCTGCATATTCGAGTTTTGGCCTCACATAGGTTACATAAATATTTCTGAACATTTCCTTGTCCATGTGCCTGAAGGCTACCCTTACATTTGATAAGAATGCATATGCTGCCCTTACTATGCCATTTATATGTATTTCTGGAGACAAATCTGCCAATATGTTTACTCCTAGATCTCTCTCATTTTCTGTCTCCTGAAGTTGTACTCCAGCCACCGAGTAGTCAAGCTTGGGCCTTCTTGCACTTGTACCCATTCTCATTACCTTACATTTTGAGGTATTGAATTTCATTAGCCACTTTTCTGACCACTCATGCAGATTATTTAGATCCTCCTGAAGTTCTCTACCATTGTTCTCGTTTTTTACTTTCTTCACAATCTTTGCATCATCTGCAAACATATTCATGAATGAATTTACAGACTCTGGTAGGTCATTTACATATACAAGGAACAAAAGTGGCCCTAAAACTGAACCCTGTGGAACTCCACTACTAACTCTTCTCCATTCAGACACTGAGTGTCTTACTCTAACCCTCTGTTCCCTTCCTTCTAAGTAAGTTTTTATCCATTCCAAGACATTTCCACCTATTCTAGCCATTGATTGCAGCTTCCTAATAAGTCTCCCATGTGGAACAGTGTCAAACGCTTTCTGGAAGTCTAGGAATATGCAATCTGCCCAGCCCTCTCTTTCCTGTAAGATTTGGCTTACCTCATCATAAAATTCTAATAAGTTTGTTACTGTTGATCTTCCTTCTCTGAAGCCATGTTGCCTCACTGACAAAAAGTTGAAGGATTCCAAGTGAAGAGAGATATGTTTCCTTAGTAGTTTCTCCATAACTTTGCAAACTATGCTGGTCAAGGAAACTGGTCTATAGTTCAGAGCCGTATCCCTCCTTCCCTTTTTGAAGATAGGTATCACATTTGCTTGTTTCCAGCATCTTGGAATCTCCCCCGACTCCAATGACTCCTTAAATATGATACTTAGTGCCACTGATATTGTGTTTGCGCATTTTTTAAGCACATGAGGGGATATGTCATCAGGACCTGTAGCTTTATGAACATCTAAATCCATCAGCGCTTTGCATACCTCTGTGGCTGTAAGGTTGATGTTCTCTAATACCGGCCCTTGAGCTTCTATCACTGCAATCTGAGGGGGTGGGGTATTTTCTACTGTAAATACTGACTGAAACTCCTTGTTCAATTCTTTGCAGATCTCTTCGTCCGTCTCAGTGATGCTTCCATCCGCTCTCTTTAGCCTTAAAACCTGTTCTTTTACCTTCAGTTTTCCTCTGATAAAGCTGTGGAAAAGCTTGGGATTTTCTTTCGCCTTCCTGGTGATGTCCCTCTCATAATCTTTCTCTGCCTCTCTCCTTTTACTTAGGTAGTCATTTCTTGCTCTTTTGTAGGTTTGCCAGGCATTTATGTTTTTTCTCCTCCTATACCTTTTCCAGCATTTGTCTCTCCACTCCTTAGCTCTTTTACACCCATTATCGAACCATTTCTCTCTGGCATGAATTACACCTACTTTGGTGACAGGTATGCAGCAATCTACAATCTTCCCATATTTCTCACAAAAGATGTCATACATTTCTTGTACAGATTTGTTGTAAAATAAGGTTCTCCAGTCAATAACTGCAAAAAGCTCATTCATTTTGATGTAATCTCCTTTCTGATAGTTCCTCCTCATGTCCTCAGTGCCTCTACTCTCAGGAAGAATGTCTTCAATGATATACTCCATCAACAACACACAGTGGTCACTCTTTCCAATTGGTGGTTCATACTCAATATTTTCAATATCCAACACATTATCTGTGAACACCAGATCAAGTAGTGATGGCTCATCCCCACCCCTGGCTCTTGTTGGTTCCATTACATGTTGGTGTAGGAAATTCCCTTGTACGCAATCTAGGAATCTTGCCCCAAAGGAGTCCTCACCACTGTGTGGGTCAAGATTTATCCAATCTATCTCTTTATGATTAAAGTCTCCCATAATCAAAATCCTACATTTTTTCTCCCGCGCCATGTTAACAACTGAGTTTATGACTTCAATCGTACCTATATGACTTTCCTCATAAATTTCAAGCCTATTTTGGTTCCTTGGTGGGTTGTATACAACAGAGTGTGTGTGTGTGTGTGTGTGTGTGTGTGTGTGTGTGTGTGTGTGTGTGTGTGTGTGTGTGTGTGTGTGTGTGTGTGTGTGTGTGTGTGTGTGTGTGTGTGTGTGTGTGTGTGTGTGTGTGTGTGTGTGTGTGTGTGTGTGTGTGTGTGTGTGTGTGTGTGTGTGTGTGTGTGTGTGTGTGTGTGTGTGTGTGTGTGTGTGTGTGTGTGTGTGTGTGTGTGTGTGTGTGTGTGTGTGTGTGTGTGTGTGTGTGTGTGTGTGTGTGTGTGTGTGTGTGTGTGTGTGTGTGTGTGTGTGTGTGTGTGTGTGTGTGTGTGTGTGTGTGTGTGTGTGTGTGTGTGTGTGTGTGTGTGTGTGTGTGTGTGTGTGTGTGTGTGTGTGTGTGTGTGTGTGTGTGTGTGTGTGTGTGTGTGTGTGTGTGTGTGTGTGTGTGTGTGTGTGTGTGTGTGTGTGTGTGTGTGTGTGTGTGTGTGTGTGTGTGTGTGTGTGTGTGTGTGTGTGTGTGTGTGTGTGTGTGTGTGTGTGTGTGTGTGTGTGTGTGTGTGTGTGTGTGTGTGTGTGTGTGTGTGTGTGTGTGTGTGTGTGTGTGTGTGTGTGTGTGTGTGTGTGTGTGTGTGTGTGTGTGTGTGTGTGTGTGTGTGTGTGTGTGTGTGTGTGTGTGTGTGTGTGTGTGTGTGTGTGTGTGTGTGTGTGTGTGTGTGTGTGTGTGTGTGTGTGTGTGTGTGTGTGTGTGTGTGTGTGTGTGTGTGTGTGTGTGTGTGTGTGTGTGTGTGTGTGATTACCTAATTGTGATTACCTAATTGTGTTTACGGGAAAGAGCCCAAAGCTCGTATCTTCCCGTCTCCTGATCGGTTCCATTTTTAGACTTAGTGATACTTATCATACCTGTCCTTAAAACTATGGATTGAGGTAGCATTAACTACCTCCTCGCTTAGCGAATTCCAATTATCAACTACTCTTACACTGAAAAAGTATTTCCTTACATCCTGCAAGCAAGTTTTCTTCCGAAGCTTCAAACTATGACCTCTAGTTCTAGAGCCAGCCATATCGAAATATCGATCCCTATCCACTCTATCATAACCATGAAGGAATTTAAAGACTGTCACCATATCCCCCCTTACTCTTCTAGCTTCGAGTGATGGCAAGTCTAATTCCCTCAGCCTCTCATCATAACCGAGATTGCGTATTTCTGGCACCAGTTTCGTGGCATGTCTTTGAACTTTTTCAAGCTTAGCTATGTGCTTTTTCAAGTGCGGATTCCAAAAGGGGGCTGCATATTCGAGTTTTGGCCTCACATAGGTTACATAAATATTTCTGAACATTTCCTTGTCCATGTGCCTGAAGGCTACCCTTACATTTGATAAGAATGCATATGCTGCCCTTACTACGCCATTTATATGTATCTCTGGAGACAAATCTGCCAATATGTTTACTCCTAGATCTCTCTCATTTTCTGTCTCCTGAAGCTGTACTCCAGCCACCGAGTAGTCAAGCTTGGGCCTTCTTGCACTTGTACCCATTCTCATTACCTTACATTTTGAGGTATTGAATTTCATTAGCCACTTTTCTGACCACTCATGCAGATTATTTAGATCCTCCTGAAGTTCTCTACCATTGTTCTCGTTTTTTACTTTCTTCACAATCTTTGCATCATCTGCAAACATATTCATGAATGAATTTACAGACTCTGGTAGGTCATTTACATATACAAGGAACAAAAGTGGCCCTAAAACTGAACCCTGTGGAACTCCACTACTAACTCTTCTCCATTCAGACACTGAGTGTCTTACTCTAACCCTCTGTTCCCTTCCTTCTAAGTAAGTTTTTATCCATTCCAAGACATTTCCACCTATTCTAGCCATTGATTGCAGCTTCCTAATAAGTCTCCCATGTGGAACAGTGTCAAACGCTTTCTGGAAGTCTAGGAATATGCAATCTGCCCAACCCTCTCTTTCCTGTAAGATTTGGCTTACCTCATCATAAAATTCTAATAAGTTTGTTACTGTTGATCTTCCTTCTCTGAAGCCATGTTGCCTCACTGACAAAAAGTTGAAGGATTCCAAGTGAAGAGAGATATGTTTCCTTAGTAGTTTCTCCATAAGTTTGCAAACTATGCTGGTCAAGGAAACTGGTCTATAGTTCAGAGCCGTATCCCTCCTTCCCTTTTTGAAGATAGGTATCACATTTGCTTGTTTCCAGCATCTTGGAATCTCCCCCGACTCCAATGACTCCTTAAATATGATACTTAGTGCCACTGATATTGTGTTTGCGCATTTTTTAAGCACATGAGGGGATATGTCATCAGGACCTGTAGCTTTATGAACATCTAAATCCATCAGCGCCTTGCATACCTCTGTGGCTGTAAGGTTGATGTTCTCTAATACCGGCCCTTGAGCTTCTATCACTGCAATCTGAGGGGGTGGGGTATTTTCTACTGTAAATACTGACTGAAACTCCTTGTTCAATTCTTTGCAGATCTCTTCGTCCGTCTCAGTGATGCTTCCATCCGCTCTCTTTAGCCTTAAAACCTGTTCTTTTACCTTCAGTTTTCCTCTGATAAAGCTGTGGAAAAGCTTGGGATTTTCTTTAGCCTTCCTGGTGATGTCCCTCTCATAATCTTTCTCTGCCTCTCTCCTTTTACTTAGGTAGTCATTTCTTGCTCTTTTGTAGGTTTGCCAGGCATTTATGTTTTTTCTCCTCCTATACCTTTTCCAGCATTTGTCTCTCCACTCCTTAGCTCTTTTACACCCATTATCGAACCATTTCTCTCTGGCATGAATTACACCTACTTTGGTGACAGGTATGCAGCAATCTACTATCTTCCCATATTTCTCACAAAAGATGTCATACATTTCTTGTACAGATTTGTTGTAAAATAAGGTTCTCCAGTCAATAACTGCAAAAAGCTCATTCATTTTGATGTAATCTCCTTTCTGATAGTTCCTCCTCATGTCCTCAGTGCCTCTACTCTCAGGAAGAATGTCTTCAATGATATACTCCATCAACAACACACAGTGGTCACTCTTTCCAATTGGTGGTTCATACTCAATATTTTCAATATCCAACACATTATCTGTGAACACCAGATCAAGTAGTGATGGCTCATCCCCACCCCTGGCTCTTGTTGGTTCCATTACATGTTGGTGTAGGAAATTCCCTTGTACGCAATCTAGGAATCTTGCCCCAAAGGAGTCCTCACCACTGTGTGGGTCAAGATTTATCCAATCTATCTCTTTATGATTAAAGTCTCCCATAATCAAAATCCTACATTTTTTCTCCCGCGCCATGTAAACAACTGAGTTTATGACTTCAATCGTACCTATATGACTTTCCTCATAAATTTCAAGCCTATTTTGGTTCCTTGGTGGGTTGTATACAACAGTTATTATAATGCTCTCTGACCCAGTATTTATGCGAGCAACAAGAAATTCCCTGAACTCACTTTCTATAGCCAAGTTTATCTCTTCAGCTTGAATCCTCTCACTTATGAGCAGTGCTATCCCTCCACCAGTCCTCTCAGATCTTTCGACCCTTAGTATTCTGAAGCCCTTAGGAAAAACTGTGACACTGTTTATGTCCTCACTCAACTTAGTCTCTGTAATTGCTACTATATCTGCCTTACTGTTGTGAATCCTATCTTTTAATTCTACTGCCTTACCAGCTAATCCATCAGCATTTGTGTATAACAATCTTAATGAGGCCCCATCCCCTGATCTTCTGTCATTATCTTCTTTATCTCCCCTTTGTCTGGAAGTATTCCGTAACGAAAATTTTTCTTCTCTTCCTCATTTCTTTCATCATTTAACCTTTTTGCCTCTTGCAACAAGTTTTTGATCTTTCCCATCTCTTCCTGTGTTCTGTATCGTCTAATGAACACTTCTTTGCATTCTTGAAGGTCTTTTAGACTTTTTTTTCTCAACAATATTTCCCTACATGTCTCCCCTCTCTCAAAGGTTACTTTTGTTGGTCTCGGCTTTCCTTCCCTCGAATATTTACCTAGTTGGTGTATGTTTACAATATCCTCAGGTGTGTGTGTGTGTGTGTGTGTGTGTGTGTGTGTGTGTGTGTGTGTGTGTGTGTGTGTGTGTGTGTGTGTGTGTGTGTGTGTGTGTGTGTGTGTGTGTGTGTGTGTGTGTGTGTGTGTGTGTGTGTGTGTGTGTGTGTGTGTGTGTGTGTGTGTGTGTGTGTGTGTGTGTGTGTGTGTGTGTGTGTGTGTGTGTGTGTGTGTGTGTGTGTGTGTGTGTGTGTGTGTGTGTGTGTGTGTGTGTGTGTGTGTGTGTGTGTGTGTGTGTGTGTGTGTGTGTGTGTGTGTGTGTGTGTGTGTGTGAGAGAGAGAGAGAGAGAGAGAGAGAGAGAGAGAGAGAGAGAGAGAGAGAGAGAGAGAGAGAGAGAGAGAGAGAGATGAGAATAAAATAAACAGAGGGGCTTAAAAACGAAGAGCAATAAAAAACAAAAATCTAAGCCAAAATCATTATTCTCCAAGAGGCTAGTAAAGTATAGTGACGCCATATGAACAAAGATGGAGAAGGAGAAGAAGGAGAAATACTATATTTTACACTTAATTAATAATCGCATTCCTCCTCTGTCATCAATCAATTGATATACTATATTCAATTCTTTCTTACTTGCTATGTGATTAATTAAAATTAATTGAAAATTCTACTAAAAATTAATCTATAAATGGCAAAATATAAACTGTAATGTTAACAATTGCGTATCAAGGGAGTACCCGTATGCACATGTCCCCACGTAGAGTTATTTGATTATTAAAAAAAAGTAGTAGCAGTCACTCAATCAATTAATTTCTCTATTTCATATAAAGATACATTGTAACACGGAGTTAATATCTTGAGTCAGCAAGAGATTATATATCTTAAATGAGACATAATATGCTTCATAATGTTGTTGTTGTTCCGGGTTTACGTCACGAACTCCCTTTTCTACCAAGGGCTAGGACGGTTGCCTTCTTGCTAAGGACTTGTTTTGGCAGATGTAATGGTTACCCTGAGTGAATGCCTTTGCTATCCTCAGACCGTGACGGGGCGCGAACCCTCGACCTGACGCCTCAGAGTCGCGGATGCTACCGGTTGCGCCACGGTGACTACTGCATAATATGCTTCATAAATGATATTAAAAAATATATATATATATATAATATACTCAAAAGAATAACATAAGAAAAGAAGCTATCCCATATGTAATAATGAATCACTATGGGTAGCTTTAACAATCCAAAGCAAAGGCACTGTCTTCATCTAGGTTCATGTTTTGGCACCCTTGAATTTCGTGGCACTAAAATCATAATATGAAATTTCATAATAAGCACGCTATAGTCATTTTTAAACACACCTCTTACGGCTTCAGCAAAGTATCCACATTTTTTTAATTTATTCAGATACCTGTACATGGGGACGTGCACATGGGCACTCCCTGTGATATTGCAGTTGTTAAACATTACAGTCTATATTTGGTCATGTATTAATAAAATATTAATAGAATTTGCAATTTATTTTAAATATCATAGCAAGTAATTAAGAATAAAATATAGTGTAACAATTGAGTGATAGCAGAAGAGCACTCTGCGATTAGTAATTAAGAGTAATATATTATGGTTTACATGCATTAATGGCAAAAGAGCACTCTGCGATTATTGATTAAGAGTAATATTTGTAACCCAGACTTTAGGAGCAGTAATTTCACTTTTATGATGCTGCTAACTGGATAATGCAGTAGTAGCAGCAGTAATAGCAGTAGAAGTAGTAGCAGTTCCTATTACTTCCCTTCTACAAACATTATCTCAATGTATACATCTTCCCCTCCCCCCAGCTTTTACCTTCCATCCCAAGTCCCCCCCCCCCGTCCAAGGAGAGAACAAATCTTCCTCTTCTTTTTTCTTCTCACGATGGGACCTGTCAGGAAGCTGATCTTTCTAAGTCCAGGGTTTATTTACCTTTGGGAATGGTCTTTGTAACTGTCTGCTTCTCTCTCTGGCCTTCAAGACCCCATAAAGTCTTTTTCAAAAAGGGAGTATTTATTTTTTTTATTATATTTAAATGCTATTTGCGATGCAATGACTCCCCATTCGGAGGGAGGGTAGATACAGGTATATTGAAATTGGGGTATTAAGGCTGGACGCTCTCCATAACGCTCCGCAGCGGGATCAAACACTGGT
>JAXCGZ010009459.1:142500-162500 GCA_037179515.1 Halocaridina rubra | reverse complement strand
TGAAAAAGTATTTTCTTACATCCTGCGAAGAAGTTTTCTTACGAAGCTTCAAACTATGACCTCTGGTTCTAGAGCCAGCCATATCAAAATATCGATCCCTATTCACTCTATCATAACCATGAAGGAATTTAAAGACTGTCACCATATCCCCCCTCACTCTTCTAGCTTCGAGTGATGGTAAGTCTAATTCCCTCAGCCTCTCATCATAACTGAGATTGCGTATTTCTGGCACCAGTTTCGTGGCATGTCTTTGAACTTTTTCAAGCATAGCTATGAGCTTTTTCAAGTGCGGATTCCAAAAGGGGGCTGCATATTCGAGTTTTGGCCTCACATAGGTTACATAAATATTTCTCAACATTTCCTTGTCCATGTGCCTGAAGGCTACCCTTACATTTGATAAGAATGCACATGCTGCCCTTACTATACCATTTATATGTATTTCTGGAGACAAATCTGCCAGTATGTTTACTCCTAGATCTCTCTCATTTTCTGTCTCTTGAAGTTGTACTCCAGCCACCGAGTAGTCAAGCTTGGGCCTTCTTGCACTTGTACCCATTCTCATTACCTTACATTTTGAAGCATTGAATTTCATTAGCCACTTTTCTGACCACTCATGCAGATTATTTAGATCCTCCTGAAGTTCTCTACCATTGTTCTCGTTTTTTACTTTCTTCACAATCTTTGCATCATCTGCAAACATATTCATGAATGAATTTACAGACTCTGGTAGGTCAGTTACATATACAAGCAACAAAAGTGGCCCTAAAACTGAACCCTGTGGAACTCCACTACTAACTCTTCTCCATTCAGACACTGAGTGTCTTACTCTAACCCTCTGTTCCCTTCCTTCTAAGTAAGTTTTTATCCATTCCAAAACATTTCCACCTATTCTAGCCATTGATTGCAGCTTCCTAATAAGTCTCCCATGTGGAACAGTGTCAAACGCTTTCTGGAAGTCTAGGAATATGCAATCTGCCCAGCCCTCTCTTTCCTGTAAGATTTGGCTTACCTCATCATAAAATTCTAAGTTTGTTACTGTTGATCTACCTTCTCTGAAGCCATGTTGCCTCACTGACAAAAAGTTGAAGGATTCCAAGTGAAGAGAGATATGTTTCCTTAGTAGTTTCTCCATAACTTTGCAAACTATGCTGGTCAAGGAAACTGGTCTATAGTTCAGAGCCGTATCCCTCCTTCCCTTTTTGAAGATAGGTATCACATTTGCTTGTTTCCAGCATCTTGGAATCTCCCCCGACTCCAGTGACTCCTTAAATATGATACTTAGTGCCACTGATATTGTGTTTGCGCATTTTTTAAGCACATGAGGGGATATGTCATCGGGACCTGTAGCTTTATGAACATCTAAATCCATCAGCGCTTTGCATACCTCTGTGGCTGTAAGGTTGATGTTCTCTAATACCGGCCCTTGAGCTTCTATCACTGCAATCTGAGGGGGTGGGGTATTTTCTACTGTAAATACTGACTGAAACTCCTTGTTCAATTCTTTGCAGATCTCTTCATCCGTCTCAGTGATGCTTCCATCCGCTCTCTTTAGCCTTAAAACCTGTTCTTTTACCTTCAGTTTTCCTCTGATAAAGCTGTGTGTGTGTGTGTGTGTGTGTGTGTGTGTGTGTGTGTGTGTGTGTGTGTGTGTGTGTGTGTGTGTGTGTGAGACTCCTGAATAGGCAAGAAAATTGCGCTCATCATGCCCGAGCACCAAGAAAACTTCAAGACACAAAAAAGTATATGTTTAAGGACAAGGAAGATCTAAGGGAGTGATACACAATAGGAAATGGACAGGCTGAAAGAAAGTCGCAGGATTGAGAACCTACAGATATGGCAGAATTAGATCCTGAGATGAAGATAGATCCGCTTTTTGAAGAAAGAAAGGTTATAAAAATTAGAAAGACAGATTTAGGAACAGAGTTCCGGAGACTGGAGGTGGATGGGAAGATGCAGCCGCTGCACCGACCAATCCGTGAGCTACAAATCTCCATACAGTACCTGTGAGACAAGGCTGCTTGGTAAGTGGTACGCAGCCTCAGTAGTGAGGAAGGAATGTACCTCACCAACTCATCAAAGCAGCAATGGCAGTAGTAACAACAGAAAAGAGAAAGAGATGATACCTTAAAGTGAAAAGAAAAAAGATCGAGATTAAAAGTAAAGAGAAGGGTCACTGACGAGTCTGATTCCCTCAGATTCAATGCTAACAAGGAGATAAGTATAAGAAGAAGCACCTCAAATGTGCGACTCCTCCAAGACAAGTTAGAAACTATCTGAATTCTGAATACTGTATGTTATTAGAATTAATAGGGTAAATTTTGTTAGTTTCGAAAACAATAGGGCTATTGGGAGAAGATAAAGAGAGAGCAAAAAACTGTCTCTTGGAGGAATTAACTTTAACTAAATTTTGGGAGCCCCACTCACATAACCTCTGCATATCAGAGTTGAGAGTAGAAAAATCAGTAATATGAGACTGATTACGAGCAGCAATTGAAGGTTGTCATGTGAAGGTAGAGGAAAAATATCACTGGTAACAGGGAAAGAGCTAGATAGTGCGGTGTCAACAGCCACAGTCATAAAACAGTCAGAAAGAACTGGAAATCTGAGAACACAGAGAAGAGGTAAAGCCATAAGCAGAGAGCTTGGCCAACAGAGCCTTGTGCCAGAGGACTGCGTAAATATGGTGCTAAGCATATTAGACAGACTAAATTCTTACCTATACAGTGATCCTTCGCTGGATCGCGTTTCTTGGCTCGCGTTTTCACTGTACCACGTTTTTTTTTTTTGGCAAATTATTATTTTATTTTTGGGGTATATGCAAAAATATTAAAATATTGAAAAAATATAAATTTTCAGTATTTTCATTTTTTTTTATTAAAAACAAATTTCATTATTTAATTGATAAAAAAAAATTTATTTCCCAGCCTACGAATAATAAAACAGTAAAAAATATGTAAAAAACATAGATTTAGATATATAACTCACAGTACAGGGTATTGCATCATGTCAAATAGAGTCCGATAGCGTACAATGTATTGGGGTCGCAGCTAAGTGAGCTAGCATATACTGTATATTAAAATTTCCAGTAGTTTCATGATTTTATTTATAAAAAAAGTATTTCTTCGCCTAAAAATAATAAAACAGTAAAAAATAGTAAAAAACATAATTACTAACAGTATTGCACCACGTAAAATACGATACCGGTATCAGCGTTTCGGAAAACGCAAAGGCTCTCATCTACGTGACCTAGTGAATATTAAAATTTTCATTATTTTATTGATAAAACAAGTATTTCCTAGCCTAAGAATAATAAAACAGTAAAAAATAGTAAAAAACATAAATACAGTACTAACAGTATTGCACCATGTGAGATACGATACTGGTATCACGTTTCGGAAAACGCAAAGGCTCTCACCTACGTGACCTAGTGAATATTAAAATTTTCATTATTTTATTGATAAAACAAGTATTTCCTAACCTAAGAATAATAAAATAGTAAAAAATAGTGAAAAACATAAATACTAACAGTATTGCACCATGTAAAATACGATACCGCTATCAGCGTTTCGGAAAACGAAAAGGCTCTCACCTACGTGAGATAGTTCATGGAATGCTATTGGATGAAAGGTCGGGAGACGACGAATCACAGAATTGTTTTTCTGTATGTTCTGTATCATGGGGTCTGATTGGCTTTTTCATTGCAGTTTGCTTTTCCCACCATTTTCCAATGTCCCGCCTCACTTGTTCAGTCTAACTCACGTGTGCACCGTTCACGTTGTGCTTATTAATACGGTTTGCTTGTGATTGTGTTTTCACGCGTAATTTAACCTTTGCAATGCCTCCCAAACGTCCTTCACCTTCTAAGGCTTCTGGTAGTCAGCCTAAGCAGCAAAGGAGGATGTTAACTATAGTAGATAAGGTGAAACTCGTAGATATGTTGAAAGAAGGAAAAAGGTTCACGGATGTCGGCCGCTATTTTGGCCACAATGAATCTACTGTTCGCTACATCAAAAAGGACGAGGCAAATATCAGGAAAACAGCGAGCATTTCTTTTGATAAATCAGCGAAGAGGGTTGTAACATCCCGCAATAAGGCAGTAGTGCGGATGGAAGCTGCTTTGGCCCTGTGGATTGGATTGCAGAAAGAAAAACATCAGCTTAGACACCAATATCATACAAACAAAGGCGATGAAGCTGCACGATACATTTGCTACAAACGAACCCGTCGACGACAGTGGCGACTGTGGAGAGGAGGGGGGGAGAGAAGAAGATATCGACGACCCACAACCAGGACCCTCCAGTGATTCTCCACCGAGGATACAACTGTTCATTGCTAGCAAGGGATGGTTCTTCAAATTTCAAAAATGCTATGGCCTACAAAGCGTTTCAGTGCATGGCGAAGCTGCCTCTGCAGATACAGCTGCCGCAGAAAATTACGTCACGAACGACTTGAAGAAAATTATCGCCGAAGGGGAATATGTTCCTGTGCAAGTCTTCAACATTGATGAGACTGACTTATTTTGGAAGAGAATGCCATCTCGCAATTTTCTGTTCAAGGAAGAATCTAAAGCCTTGGGATTTAAAGCACACAAAGATCGTGTTACCCTCATCATGTGCGGGAATGCTGCGGGCTTCATGTTAAAGCCCGGGCTTATCTACAAGTCAAAGAACCCTAGGGCTTTGAAGAACAAGAATAAGAATATGCTGCCAGTGTATTGGATGCACAACCCTAAGGCCTGGATCACGAAAAGCCTCACATCGGACTGGTTTCACCAATGCTTATCCCTCAGGTAAAACTTTATCTTGCGGAAAAAGGCCTTGAATTTAAAGTCCTTCTTTTGATGGATAATGCTGGTGGCCACGCAACTAATCTCGAGTATAACGGTGTTCAAGTCGAGTTCCTGCCACCGAATACGACATCACTGATTCAGCCTATGGATCAAGGCGTTATTCGTGCGTTCAAGGCCCTATACACATGAAATGCCCTGGCAAACCTGGTTGAATCCATGGACTCGGACAAAGACTTCTCAATGAAGACATACTGGCGTAATTACACGATTGCCACATGCCTTCAAAATATTCAGAATGCAATCAAAGAGATGAAGTCGGCCACAATCAATGCCAGCTGGAAGAAATAGTGGCCTGAAGTCATCCACGACTACAAGGGATTGCTCCTGACGAAGTGCATAAGTCGGCAGTTGCGAAAGCTGTGAAGTTGGCTGCATTGCTAGGAGGAGAAGGCTTTAAAGATATGACTCACGAAGATGTGAATGAACTGATTGACTGACACTCGTAGCCTTTGAGTGATGAAGACTTGGAAGAAATGACGAAATCAGCGAGCGAAGAAGAGGAAGAACTTCAGGAAACGTACAAAGAAATTGAAGAACCTGGCCTTACACTCGAATGTCTGGCAACCATATATCAATATGTGAAAGCAGCCCAACAACTCTCGCAAGAATATGACGATAATATGGTTCGTTCGGTGACCTTCTGTAATTTTCTCAACGCTGCCATGATTCCTTACCATACCATGTTCCAACAAAAGAAGAAACAGTGACAGCAACTCCCCATTACCATGTTCTTCTCCCCCCAAAAGCAGCCGTAAAGCTTTTATTGGCTGCGAAATAATTTCCTCCGGGGTCAAGAAAGATCATCATCACCTCATTCACGGTAAGTTTACCTATCACGTACATATAAATTTACGTTGCATGCTGTTATTTATAATGTAAAGGGTGTTTTTTTAACAGTGCAGGGAGGGTTTATACAATACGTAAACGTAAAAACAATTGTAATATACCTATGTACATGAGTATGTCATGTAATTACCACTTCATTCACCGTAATTTTATCAATCACTTTCATATAAATTTACGTTGCATGCTGTTATTAATGAAGTAAAGGGTGTTTTTTTTAACAGTGCAGGGAGGGTTTATACAGTGCGTAAACGTAAAAATAATTGTAAAATACCTATGTACATGAGTATGTCACGTCATCATCACCTCATTCATGGTAAGTTTTCCTATCACTTTCATATAAATTTACGTTGCATGCTGTTATTTATAAAGTAAAGGGTGTTTTTTTAACAGTGCATGGAGGGTTTATACAGTACGTAAACGTAAAAATAATTGTAAAATATGTACCTATGTATATGAGTATTTCACGTCATCATCACCTCATTCACGGTAAGTTTTCCTATCACTTTCATATAAATTTATGTTGCATGCTGTTATTTATAAAGTAAAGGGTGTTTTTTTAACAGTGCAGGGAGGGTTTATACAGTACATAAACGTAAAAATAATTGTAAAATACCTATGTACATGAGTATGTCATGTAATTACCACTTCATTCACCGTAATTTTATCGATCATTTTCATATGAATTTACGTTGCATGCTGTTATTTATGAAGTAAAGGCTGGTTTGTTAACAGTACAGGGAGTGTTTATACAGTGTAAACATAAAAATAAATTGGAATATCTATGTACATAGAGGCTGATCCTACTTCGCGATTTTCCTGTCTCGCGCTGGGTCCCGGAACCGAACCATCACGATAATTGAAGGAACACTGTATACAGTATACAATAAAAGAGCCTAACAGGCAACAATTGCTTCTCCTTATTATACTGTATATACATATATTATTAATATTACATGATGAAGAACAATTTTGTTAAAAATTATAGTATGAGGAAATAAGGAAAATTCATATAGCACCAATTTAATGTGCTATCAATAATGCAATTGAGAAAGGCATATACTACACTAGTTCGTTGATACTCTAATACAAGAAAATTAATTTGGCTACAATCAGTCACCTCATTTTTCTGGACTGCTTTGCATCAAAACTTTTATGAATACATTAAGAGCAAACAATAAGTAGGATACATTTCCACACTGGCTTTGTAAAACACTATAAAAGTAATAAAAGACCTCCTTACTTGATTTTCTGGCTGCTTTTCCTCACTCGTTTGAGATGGTGGTGATGTCTTGTCTTTGGAGGTAGTGTTACGCTGACAACAGACAGAATAACGCTGCCAGGGGCTATACTGAAGAATCATCTCTCTACAAGAGTCACTGAAGACAGTCAAAAGGTTATTCACTTGCTGAAGCATATCTGATTCTTCTTTCCTGAAAAGAAAGACATAAATAACTTCTCAGTGCCGTATCATCTCGAAAATCTTATCTACCTTTCCAAAAAACTACTTTTATAGTATTCTATGAGGTACACTGTATTTGCAAAAATATTAAATGGAGAGGGGAAATTCTCACTTTAAGTACTGAATACATCATTATATAATTCTTTAACTTTATCACTGCATACTGCTACTGCCCTATATTCAAACCTACAGTTGTCATTTTGTTTCTAAATAATGAGTAGAATGTGCAAAATAATATTCAAATGCTTACCTCTTTAAACCCATTAATACTGTATTATAACTTTTTATTAGTACGACACTGGGTTGGGCAAACGAAAACTGCCCTCACTGGGTCTGAGCAGCAAGGAAACATTGAAGAGAAAAAAAAAGAAACAGCTTACAGACAAAGCAGAAATAAGACCATGATAAAATTACTAGAAAAAGACTGGCTGAAAGAGTAGTCAAGGTAATGAAGACCTAGAAAAATGGCAGGATTTGGCCCTGAAGTGAAGAAATATCATAAGAAATATCATAAGAGTTGGGGAAGATAGAAGGAGGAAGAGATCTCCAGTCTTGAGATGGAAGGAAAGGGGTAATCACTACACCAACCAATACACGACAAATCTCCACACCGAACCAATGTGATGAGGCCAACTAGCGTGTGATACACGATCTCATCAGTGGGGGAGGGATGCATTATACCAAATAATCCGAGTAGTGTGTAGTAGGCTGGTCCATGGCACAAGCCGCCTGTTACGATACTACAGCTGAAGGTCTTTTGGACTTAAACAGGACTGGCCGGGACAGCTCAGTGTTGAATCTTCCTTCAGTTAGTTCTTTTCCTATGCCTAAATCTACACTGAATATTCTGGCATATTTGTTACACACCATTTATTGGCCATTCCATCTGACAAGTCACAACACTACCCATCTGTTTCTCTTTGCTTTCTTCCTTATCACTGCTAAGTCTTCAGTACTTTGAATATTCTTTCAGCAAGTCTTTTGTGTACCACTTTTATTTCTATTTTGTCCTTACGCCGCTACATTTCTTGGTACCTACGTCCAATGAGAACAATTTTGTTTGCACTTCCAGGTGAAACACTCATAAAAAGAAAAAAAGAAAAAGCTATGGAAATAGTACCGACAGAAAAGAGAAAGAGATGATACCTTACGAGAAAGAGAATCGAGATTAAAAGTAAGAGAAGGATCGTTAATGTCGGATGACCTTAGGACAAAAAATGTTTCCCCAATGAAAGCAAACACCTTTTTGATAGGAATCCTTAATATTAAAATTTTTGGTAGGAATCCTAAATTCCAAACAAGTTTGTATACGAATATGGTTGTTTTTTTCTGCATATATCAGAACCGAGTATCACTCTTCTGTGCGTCACTGATGTTGAAAATCCCTCACATAAGCATCTAAATATTTCATGAATCTTATTATCATATTTACATACAATATTACCATATTGTTGTGTATGATAATATATTTTCATATACGAAGCCATAGCCAACATAAGGAGTTATGGCCATAACCAAACCAAAAGATATGAGGTTAGTAAGGCCATCCTACCATGCCAAGTCGCCACTTTAGGAAGGTTTATAGAAAGATAATATAGTCGTGAAGGGAGGGTCTGTTAGAGTATTTCCACTCCTCAGTCATTCTTAGGTACTTTCTATAATTTGGAGGGGCATACAAGAATGGTAAAAGTATTTTTTTCCCATGTAAAGCTAAATAGCCCCATAAAGTGTTAGGTTAGGTTAGGTAATTTGCCTTGTAAATATGAATAATCTTAGAGCATCCAGGTACCTAATTAATCAGAATCATTACCCAAAGAACAAGAACTTGAGTACAGACACTCCACAATTTCAAATGAATTAGGTCTAAAAGTCGTTCGTAGATAGAATTGTTTGTAAGTCGTGTTTAGATAGAAAAAAGTACTGTGCAATACATACAAGCACAGTACTGTACAGTACATAGGCTAAATACACTTAACTACTACATAAAACAAAAAGTATACAGTATTAACAAATTTTAATACAGTAATAATAATGTAATAGTGCAGTACAGTATAGTAATACATACATTAATACATGAGTAGATACTGTAATGGCTAACTTTACGTTCGTATATTGGTTGTTAATAAGAAGAGGAACTTCTGTATAACGAAACAGGTGTACAAACTTACGAAGACTTAGGGCTGGAACACTGAGCTTCTTGAAGAGCTTCAGCTTTATTCATTGGATGGATGCACACATCGCACACTTTGCTCTTGTCACCACTGGGACTAGCTTTATCTGAACGAGACATTGTTTGACAACATGTTTCATCTGAAATCAATGTTAAATCTTTGAAGCAGTTTTATTTTGACAAAAACGTTATAATCATTCCACAGAGTAAGGCAGAAACATAAGACAATATAAGTCAAGCAACTGAATAAATAACGCATATTATCAAACTACATTAGTAGATGATGAAATGTTCTACTAATTACTGATGGAGATAAAATTTAATGAGAAGAGATAGTGAGATTTCTTCTCAACATGGATGAGTAACAATATATTCAATAAGTAAGAACACTTTTTCATATATATCAAAAGAAATATCTCAAGAAGTAAGATAAAAAATACTATACTAAATAAGAAATCACTGATCACAATCATTCATGCACTATCATGTATATTCATGCCATATGTAATGACGAAGATGAATGGCAGTGTAAGTGAATGATTGATTAACATTAGATGTTTTACACAAACTTAAAAAATTATCTAAAAATCATAAAAATAAAACTTACTGAGAAATGCCAAAGGCTCATAAAGATATCACAAAAATAAAACCAACCTTCAAAATTGAGCTCTTGACGGGACATGTGAAGAACGCTAAGTTGCTCTTGTAAATAAGATTTGCAAACCCTCTCAGTCTGTCTTAATAATCCCCGTCCTCTTGATCTTACTGATCCCAGGTAATTGATTAGGTTGTTAACTCGATTAGATTGGTCACAGTTGTTGTAGTCTAAGGAGACTTCACGCAACTGAAATAAGGGTGATAGTATAAGAGGGGGAAAATATATGAAGTAAACGAAATTTGCATCTGTTAGGAAGGAAACTGCGTGGGGATCTGAGAGTCCCATTGCCATATCTCAAGGGTTATTAGCAATGTCCAATAAATACTTTTTTCTCTTGATGTATGTATCATTTACTTTCTGAAAGTTGAGAAACAAAATATATTCAAAGCATCTCACACCCTAAAAAACATGTATTTTGTTTTGGGGTACAAAGCATACTTTTAAGAATTGTGTCCACTTAATTCATACATCTATGCTAGTCAGGCATTAAAGTAGGAAGTCTTGCAGTGATATCCCTAAAACAAAAATTAATTTGCAACACAATTTTTAGAATAATTAAGAAACCTAATATGAAAACACATTCTATCAACAGCTGCTATTTCCTAGAGATTATATTATTAAAAAAGTAATTAAAATAAATAACTTTACATATGTACACTTTTCTCAAAGAGAAAAGTAACATAAAATTTTATGAAAACAAAGAAAGACATCTGATTAAAGGAATGAAAAAGTGCAGGGTATGACGAATTCCTGTTGCCTCCTTTCCTTTGCTCTGTTGAATATAGCCAGGTGGTTTCAGAGTTATCTAAAAATCATAAAAATAAAACTTACTGAGAAATGTCAAAGGCTCATAAAGATATCACAAAAATAAAACAAACCTTCAAAATTGAGCTATTGACGGGACATGTGACGAACGCTAAGTTGCTCTTGTAAAAGTTTTAGGAACTCCTACGGAAATGAACAGCTGTGAAACACGTAAAAAAAATATGTACAAAAGGAATATTTAAACTTACGAGAGTAAATGGATCATTGGCTGAATAATATGGGTTGTCAGGTGTAAAAACAATAAGCGAAGGTCCTTCTATCAAAACATTATTCAGATTTAAACTCTTAGTCCCTGGTAGATCAATCCACTTGGATGGTTCATCCAGTCTCTTAAATACCCAGTTACAGATGCCTTGACTATCAGCTGTCGCTGCTCCTGTAAACACCTGATGGCAAGAGTAAGAAGTAAAATGCGAATATTAACTAATGTAGTAAAATGACTATAATACTTAACATTTATTACATGACTTAAGCCACAATTACTATAGACGCACATATCCACCCATTCATTATTGTGAATTTGAAGCAAGATTTAATGACTAGTTACTTAACTATAATTACTATTGCAACAAATGTCACCTCAAATAAGACTTAACTACTATTTACTTAACTATAATATATACTGTGACAATTGTCAGAGTTCATCATTATGATAATTAACTATAAAAACTAAGAAGTATAATTAAACTACTGCAACTGTAATGGGCATTACTATATATGTAGGTATTCACTATATCATTATAATAACTCTAAGTGTAATTATACATTTGTGTATATATACCAGCCACCATTATAATGGATAATACCGGATGCATTTCAACCAAGACAAAATTCATGTTAGAAAAGAACTCACCAGGGTGGTATTCCAGAGGACAATATGAATTGACTGCGAAGTATTGAAAGACAAAGCTCTCGCTGTTCGACTATTGGTAATGACTCCCCAAGCAAAAGAACTGGCAGTATCATATTGTAAGGCACGAAGAGAAGCAAGATAGTAGGTGGTGAAGCCCTTGGGAAGCTGCTTCACTGATGAGAACTCATAAAATCCAAGAACAACAGCCTACAAATAGAGAACTGTACTATAACAAGCAACAGCTAATTTTATAAATTCACGGTCCAAGCCAAGAAGTACAAGCATGTTCAAAAACAAACAAAAATTAGCAAAAATATTAAAAAAATAAATAAAATAGAAATGCCAAGATTTAATTATTTTTATTATTTCTTCCTACATAAAATAAAGCAGATAAATAGGGGTAAAAAAATACAATGAAATACTCATCTCGAAAAAAAAAAACACACACTTCAGAACTCAGATAAAGTGTAGCTAATCGATATACACATCAAGGATTTTAACTCTTTCTGAGATGGACAAAAGATAATCCACATTCAAGAACTAGTGTTTTCTTCTTTGCAAATTCAAAAGTAAGTGAAACTGTAAATATTTTATTTTGTTAATATATTAGTTACAGCTGTATCTTATAATATCATTATATTAGAAATTTTAAAAAAATATTCTAAAGGTGTACCTGGATACTTTTGGAAGAAAGAAGTAAATATGTACAGTACAGTACAGTATAGTACAGTACAATACTTACATTGTGCTCCATCTGAAGACGAGCAAGGTCTGCATGATTACTGACATGAGTCAGAGGTTGTAATGTCTTAGAGAGAAATCTAATAATATGTCCAGCATCCTTGGGACCTGCATACCCCATTGCTTTTGTCTCTAGGCCAGAAGGAGCTCGGACATGTAATACCAGAGCAGGAAAATTTTTTATCTTATATTTGAGTCTGCATTCAGAACGTGGATGCCAGCAGTTGATGGCAGCGAAGTATATCTGCAAAGCATAAAAAGGACAACTGGACAACTGTAATATCTAGACAACTCTTCAGCTACATATGAATTATGACTTCAGTTTTATTAGATTTTTGGAAATACAAAATTTTTCCATTTTAATATACGCCATATCCCATGAAAGCTAGCAGCGTGACCACAAATGAAGAGAAAAGAGGTAGTAGGACTTCATCATACCCACCTTAGATCTATTTACAACATTAACATTTCAGCAATTCTGCTTAACACCTACTTATACACATCAATAATACATGCTCAAATATGCTGCAAATACTATCACAATACTTCTGACGTGAAAATCAAAGTGCAAAATAACTGAATTAATGTGCAATCTAAGCAGATATTTAAAGGTTACAAATTATACTGATCAGAATCACTTCTTTATTTATTTATTTTTATTTATTTATTTATTTTTTTTTTTTGACACTTGGACAGGCAAGAAAATTGCCCTCATCAAGCCCGGGCACCAAGATAACATTAATACAGAAGAAGGATATGTTCAAGTACAAGGCAGAAATAAGGGAATGATACATAAAGGAAAAGGACAGATTGAAAGAATAGTCGCAGGCTTGAGGACCTAGAGATATGGCAGAAGCAGACCCAAAGATGAAGATAGATCTGTTTTTTGAAGGAAGATAGGTAATAAAAATTAGAAAGATAGATAGAGGAAGAGAGTTCCGCAGACTGGAGGTGGATAGGAAGAAGCAGTCGCTGCAACAACCAATCCGTGAGCTACAAATCTCCACACAGTACCTGTGAGACGAGGCCGCTTGGCGAGTGTTACGCGGCCTCAGCTGTCGGGAAGGGATGTAACTCACCAACTCATCAGAGGAGCAATGGCAGTAGTAGTGACAGAAAAGAGAAAGGGATGATACCTTAAAGTGAAGAGAAAGAGAAACCACATTAAAAGTAAGAGAAGGTCACTGATGAGTCTGACTGCCTCAGATTCAATGCAAACAAGGAGATAAGTATGAGTAGAAGTACCTCAAATGTGCGAGGAGTAGTCTGAGCAGGAACGGATGAGACCTTTATAGATTTTAGATAACTGGAAAGAGGAAAAGCAATGAAGAAAATGAAACAGTACCCCCAATTTTTTTTATGCCGATTTAGAAATTTGGATCATGTGACTCCTCCAAGACAAGTTAGAAACTATCTGGAATCCTCATACTGTATGTTATTATTATTAAGAGGTTAAATTTTGTTAGTTTCGAAAACAATAGGGCTATTGAGAGGAGGAGAAGAAAATAAAGAGAGAACCAGAAACTGTGTCATGGAGGCATTAAATTTAACTAAATTTTGGATGTTTTACTCAGATATCCTCTGCATATCTGAGTTGACAGTAGAAGAATGAGTGATACAAGACTGATTACGAACAGCAGATGATGGTTGTCAAGAGAAGGCAGAGGAAACATGAATGGTAGAACCGTCGGCAAAGGCATGGAGAAAAAAAGGAGAATGGGGACTGAAGAAGATCGCTGATGAAGAGAAGGAACAGAGTAGGTGAAAGAAAAGAGCTTTGTGGAACATCACTGGTAACAAGGAAAGAGCGAGATGTTGTGGTGTCAACAACCACGGTTATAAAACAGTCAGAAAGAAAACTGGAAATCAGAGATCACAGAGAAGGGGTAAAGCCATATGAAATGAGTTTGGCCAACTGAGCCTTGTGCTAGAGGACTACGTAAATATGGTGCTAATTCGACAAACTAAATTCCTACCTATATATACAATAAAAGAGCCTAACAGGCAATAATCACTTCTCCTCATTATACTGTATATACATATATTATTAATATATCCATGATGAGGCACAATATTATTAAAAATTATAGCATGAGGAAGTAAACACAATCAATAAAGCACCAATTTTTGTGCTATCATAAATGCAATTGAAAAAGGCATATACTACATTAATACCACAGTCAAATGACACTAGTTCATTCATACTCTAATATAACAGCTTAATTTGAAACAGGTAAAAAATCGCAAAGTTCCTTACCTGTTCATGATGGTAACGTGCTGCCTTTTCCAGCTCCCATCGTAAAACTTGTGAGTCTCGATCCCATGGTGCATAATATACAACAAAAGACAGATCAGATGCTAATAATCGCTCCGTGAGAGAAAGCACATCACCGGTATAAAAATCAGAAACTAGGGAGTGGCGAGGGAAAAATGGCGTTGAAGGTCTAATGAGCTGGCTCCTGAAATACAATGTATGGATGTACATATTTTCCCCATGGAAATACAATGTATTTATTTGTATATCTTCCCCCTGAAAACAAAATGCATGTACAGACACTCCCCTACTTACGAATGAGTTAGGTTCCAGAAGTCCGTTAGAAAGTCGTGTTCAGATAAGAAAAAATACTATACAGTGTATACATACGCTATACTGTACAGTACTAAGGATAAAGACTCTTAACTACTACATGAAACATAAAGCATACAGTATTAATGACTTTTAATAGAGTAATAATAATGTAATAATACACTACAGTACAGTAATACATACATTAATACACGGGTAGATAATGGGTAGGTTTTTGTTTGTATCTGCGAATGTTCGTAACTTGGTTGTTCGTAAGTAGGGGAGCATCTGTATTTATAGATCTTCCCCCGGAGAGGGAGGGCACAAAGCCTCCTCCTTGTTCTCCTGTGTGTCGTAAAATTCTACTAAATGGGGCAGAGCAAGGAGACTGGGAATTCCCTTCTATGTACTTTCCTCCCACAAAGAATCAACTTTTTTTGCAGCGACTCTGCCCTCACCTCATAAGTGGATTATGCCTTTCGTATACAAATACTGTATATAGGTACAGTAGTTATGAATACAGTGCAGTACTATGAAAAATTAAATTACTAAGTCTACTATCATACTTATTTATACATAACATAAAGCCAAGACACTTGTACAGAAGGGACCTGTATTAAAAGATCACTTTGTATACAACTTATGTTCACAGTCTCCCAACTAGCAAAGACGGTCGGTCAATCATGTTAAGAATGTCACAGTGATCAATGATAACACTACATTTTGTGGATGGCAGAGCTATAATGAGGATAAATTAAAGCTAGTAAGAGTAAAACAAAATGTCTAATTGAACATGAATGCATAAGGATGTAAAGATATCTTCTCAAACAAAACTTACGAACAGAAACAAGGCAAAATAATGCTACTATTGACACATGAAAAATGTTTACACTGACTAAGTTTAAAGGAGATGACTATAATGAGAAGTAATGACAATAGGATTAATGAAGTTAAATGATGTGTTTACAAAGAACAAACATATGTTAATAAAACTCATATAATTTAGTATGAGCCTCACCACATCAGAGGAGTTAGACAACTATTAAAGAGCTGCAAAGGATAGCAAATACAGTGAAAATATTTATTTTTAAGTTAGTATTGTAGGAAATTTAAAATATAAAAATTTTAGATGTAGAATTTAGAAAGACCTAAATAAACGGTAACACCGAAGATGTGAAAGTGTTTGAGAATATGAAGGATAATTAGCCTACAAATCAAGAATAAAAATAATGATGAGAGAAAATATTCTCAATATCTTGTATCAATAAAGCGGAGAGATGTACTTAGAAAAAAAAGAAAAAAAAGTTGACAGAAGTCATGCACGGCTCCTGAATTTATATGTTATCTGTAGATTACAGAAGAGGGATATTATATCTCAAAATGAAATGATATCTACAATATTATGATTTACTCTATATGGTGGGGGAAAACTTTACAATAGTATCCCCTCTGTGTTGAAGAAAGTGACTAAAACGGGTATCTGAACTTGGGTAAGACAAGTCTTACTTCTCTGTTTATTTTTCTAGTCACAAATAATTTCCAGAAGGGAAAAAATGAGTAGGGTATGAGTATACTGAAGGACTGATTGCTTCAAAGAGGTATGGCATGAAGCGAGGAGAAAAAAGAGAGGCGCTTGGAGGTTTAAGAATTAAAAGAAATTATGAGTTTACAGTTTGAGTGAAAATACTGAAAGAGATATACAGTATCCTACTCTTCGTAAAAGACTGTAGGCTAAGCCTTTGTTGGTAAGCTATGTGTTAAAATGTTGGAAATCTTACTTCATGTCTGAAAAAGAAAAAATATTCTAAGGATATCTGGACGAAAAAAGAGTTACTGAGATGTAGCAATCATGAAAATATGATATTTTTTGGAATTGCTCATAATCCTTCAAAGATTTACAGATACTGTATACCAAAGCTAGCTAATAAGAGAAGCTTGGAATGGCTAAAAAAGAACAAAAGTATATTAACTGCAAGAATGAAAGGAAACACATTTAAATGATTCTGACAAGTGGAAAACTGTACAAATGTAATTTATCACACTAACTTTAGTTTCACTTACATGAGATATGATGAAAACCTCACAAGAGGTTGGAACAAGGAGGAGGATATTCAAGGAAGATATGTGGAGAGAAATGAAAAACCATGGAAAGGTACAGTTAAGAGTAACTTTTAAGAAGTTTCACCTTAGTAGGATAAAACTTTATGAAAAAGAAATGAAAATTATATGCGGACAAAGAGACACAGATATTTATAAATAGCATATGGTGATATATATATATGCAGCAAAGAAAACTTGAAAAATAAATGCACAACTAGTTAATTACAACATTAACAGTATCTACAATTCTACATATTCAGCAATCATAAAACCTTCCATTGCTTTACTATTTTACGATAGTAACGAAATTACTACATAACTAAACATAACCATATTTACATAGCTGAATCCATGACAGCATCACCCCACTTAAAAGTTATCATGAATCCAAAACAATTAAAGCTTATCTACAGGATACAGCCTTACATATGATCAGACAGTATATATAGTAGACATAAAAACCAGCCAAATGCTACCCACTTCCCTAAAAACCCTAAAGCTTACCCTTCTGGCGTATTGGCCCAGGAGCTGGCAAAAGAAACAAACGATTAAAATAATAATAATAATAATAATAATAATAATAATAATAATAATAATAATAATAATAATAATAATGGAAAAAGCTTGATCCAGTCGAAATGCTTATGAATCTGTTATGCATAATCTTTTCACTCTGATATATGAAAACCTCTTCTTATTCGAATTTTAATGATGCAAATGAAAAATATTGAGAAAAAATAAAAAATAAAATAAAAAATGCACTATAGCAGTTACTGTACTGGTTAAATAAATTCAAATTATGTTAGATAAAGTTTAAGTACCTTACAGTATTCTAGGCATGAATTAGAGTATTTGGGAGGGAGAGAATAGATCACATGACACATTTATGAAAGGAATTTGAATATACAGTACACTAATTTGACTTATGCAGGGAAAGGTGGAACAATCTGATCTCATATATTGAAAAAGGACTCTACTCATATTTTCAATTCAAAAACTTTAAAATCTAGGAAATACAAGGACTCTACTAATTGCAATAAACCATTTCTAAAGTAAAACTTTTATGTATAGATTTTCCTTATATATATATATATATATATATATATATATATATATATATATATATATATATATATATTATATATATATATATATATATATATATATATATATATATTTA
The DNA here is from genome assembly GCA_037179515.1 of Halocaridina rubra. NCBI lineage: Eukaryota > Metazoa > Arthropoda > Malacostraca > Decapoda > Atyidae > Halocaridina > Halocaridina rubra. The sequence goes on along the minus strand of JAXCGZ010009459.1, from coordinate 144,253 downwards.
ATAGAGATAATAAAAATGGTCCGAACTTTCAACATGTAGCCTGAATTATTTGGTATCACTAAGCCAGAAATAAAATCCGGCCGTGAAAATAAATTAAACTCTTACTCTGTCAAATAAATTATGCTAATTTTCCCCACGTCCATCAATCTACAATTATTGCAATGCTGTACAAAGTAACTAGCAATAGCCCCTAAATTTACAATTTAGCAATACCACAATGCAGTTGAGACTATATATAAACTAAAAAATGTGTTCTGGAAATAATAACGCTGCTACTGATATCGTTTCTAGATGATATTATGCAATATATCCAGTTAATTCTAGAGAGTTACAATTCTAAACACTGTAAACTTAAATGGTAAAATAATATTTGGAAGAACTTCTTTAAATTTGTAAAGTGCTATACAAAAAAAAATCTTTAAACACATCATATCTTACTGAAGCCAAAAAGGTCACAAACATAGCAAAGACTTAATGAAAAGGCATATATCAAGGCTAAATTATCTCAACTCTCTAATCAATGGACTTACAGCAAAAAAAAAGAAAATTCATGAAGGAAAGGACTGCAATTTCCCAACTGTTTCCACTAACAAGCTTGGAATCCTTGTGGAATTCTTTCTCTCACGCCACTTAGGAAAATACTTTTAGTGACCTTTTGTGAAATGCAGTGTGTATGCAAATAGAATGTTTTCACCTTAACCACCTTGGAAAAGCCTATGTCAGTATCGCACTGAGTCATATAATTTTACATAATCATAATATTTTTATCTTCTCTTTTTCCTTCCCTCACCAAGCTGCTCCATCTAAAGGAGCCAATTTTGTGACATTTTGATAATACTTTTGATCTTCATAAAAAATTAAACAATAATAGTTTGAAGCATAAATAATTAAAAATTGGGTTTCTCTAAATACTTATTTTAACCTACTTGAGAATTTTATACAGGAATCTAATTTGAATGTACCTACAACAACATTACATAAAAATTCAATATTTTTCTGCAACTACATCTTTAATGTAAATAGGCAAAAAAAAAAAAAATAAAAAAAAAAAAAATAATAATAAATAAAAACCTTGGTGTAATGATTAATAGTAGTAAAAATTCTATGGACAAAATTCTATCTATATGTTATGTTCCTGGAAAAGAAGACACTCCCTTAGATTTAGACATATATAAAAAATCCTTTGACAGGTATATTTTCTAATCAGAAAAGAGGTTAAAAAAAAAAAAGGGAAATTATGTAATGAACCTTAGACAAAGTTCTTTGACAATAGGCAATTAGCTTACAGCTCATTCACAATCCTCTAATAGTATGCTCAACTGACCGCATTAAACACATGTACTAAAGCCAAACTTGAAAAACAATTGTAACAACTATAATCCTACATTCTGTATTCTTCACTGTCGCACCTAATCCACCATTATGGGAATTTTTTCCAGAACTCTCTTAAAATGAGGGGCCTAAGGTCATGCATGGGCCCCTGCCCAGTAACTGGCAAGTCTTCTTTATAAGCCAGTAATAAAAATCAAAGATTTCTCATTTATCATTCTGACTCAATTTTAATTTGTCAATAAAGTGATGACATATGAATTAAATCTGCTTTCATACATATATTAAATAGTATTCACATAAAAAGAAAATATTAAATATCTCTGGAGGATACTCACCGGCTCTGAACGAGCAACACAATAAAAAGAAGTATCAGGGAAGAAACTTTGCAAGCGAGCATTATTTTGGGGCCTAGGAAACATGA
>JAXCGZ010009459.1:95000-137500 GCA_037179515.1 Halocaridina rubra | reverse complement strand
AAGCACATTACATATGTGAAAACATGAATCATTTTTTTACCCCGACCGGGACTCGAACCTAGGACTTATGATTACTAAGTCAAGGCGCTACCACTACACCACAGAAAGTTAAAAGGAATCCAACCTTATAGCTTATATCTGCTATACTTAGGAATGAACGCATTCTATCTGAATGCCACTATGTTCATATTACAGATTCCCCAACCTCACTCGTGGCTTCATTTTAGCATTTAATTCAATTCCCAATCTCATTCGGGCCATGAAATGATCAAATAAGCACATTACATATGTGAAAACATGAATCATTTTTTACCCCGACCGGGACTCGAACCTAGGACTTATGATTACTAAGTCAAGGCGCTACCACTACACCACAGAAGGTTAAAAGGAATCCAACCTTATAGCTTATATCTGCTATACTTAGGAATGAACGCATTCTATCTGAATGCCACTATGTTCATATTACAGATTCCCCAACCTCACTCGTGGCTTCATTTTAGCATTTAATTCAATTCCCAATCTCATTCGGGCTATGAAATTATCAAATAAGCACATTACATATGTGAAAACATGAATCATTTTTTACCCCGACCGGGACTCGAACCTAGGACTTATGATTACTAAGTCAAGGCGATACCACTACACCACAGAAGGTTAAAAGGAATCCAACCTTATAGCTTATATCTGCTATACTTAGGAATGAACGCATTCTATCTGAATGCCACTATGTTCATATTACAGATTCCCCAACCTCACTCGTGGCTTCATTTTAGCATTTAATTCAATTCCCAATCTCATTCGGGCCATGAAATTATCAAATAAGCACATTACATATGTGAAAACATGAATCATTTTTTACCCACGAGTGAGGTTGAGGAATCTGTAATATGAACATAGTGGCATTCAGATAGAATGCGTTCATTCCTAAGTATAGCAGATATAAGCTATAAGGTTGGATTCCTTTTAACCTTCTGTGGTGTAGTGGTAGCGCCTTGACTTAGTAATCATAAGTCCTAGGTTCGAGTCCCGGTCGGGGTAAAAAAATGATTCATGTTTTCACATATGTAATGTGCTTATTTGATAATTTCATGGCCCGAATGAGATTGGGAATTGAATTAAATGCTAAAATGAAGCCACGAGTGAGGTTGGGGAATCTGTAATATGAACATAGTGGCATTCAGATAGAATGCGTTCATTCCTAAGTATAGCAGATATAAGCTATAAGGTTGGATTCTTTTTAACCTTCTGTGGTGTAGTGGTAGCGCCTTGACTTAGTAATCATAAGTCCTAGGTTCGAGTCCCGGTCGGGGTAAAAAATGATTCATGTTTTCACATATGTAATGTGCTTATTTGATAATTTCATGGCCCGAATGAGATTGGGAATTGAATTAAATGCTAAAATGAAGCCACGAGTGAGGTTGGGGAATCTGTAATATGAACATAGTGGCATTCAGATAGAATGCGTTCATTCCTAAGTATAGCAGATATAAGCTATAAGGTTGGATTCCTTTTAACCTTCTGTGGTGTAGTGGTAGCGCCTTGACTTAGTAATCATAAGTCCTAGGTTCGAGTCCCGGTCGGGGTAAAAAATGATTCATGTTTTCACATATGTAATGTGCTTATTTGATAATTTCATGGCCCGAATGAGATTGGGAATTGAATTAAATGCTAAAATGAAGCCACGAGTGGGGTTGAGGAATCTGTAGTATGAACATAGTGGCATTCAGATAGAATGCGTTCATTCCTAAGTATAGCAGATATAAGCTATAAGGTTGGATTCCTTTTAACCTTCTGTGGTGTAGTGGTAGCGCCTTGACTTAGTAATCATAAGTCCTAGGTTCGAGTCCCGGTTGGGGTAAAAAATGATTCATGTTTTCACATATGTAATGTGCTTATTTGATAATTTCATGGCCCGAATGAGATTGGGAATTGAATTAAATGCTAAAATGAAGCCACGAGTGAGGTTGGGGAATCTGTAATATGAACATAGTGGCATTCAGATAGAATGCGTTCATTCCTAAGTATAGCAGATATAAGCTATAAGGTTGGATTCCTTTTAACCTTCTGTGGTGTAGTGGTAGCGCCTTGACTTAGTAATCATAAGTCCTAGGTTCGAGTCCCGGTCGGGGTAAAAAGTGATTCATGTTTTCACATATGTAATGTGCTTATTTGATATATATATATATATATATATATATATATATATATATATATATATATATATATATATATATATATATATATATATATATATATATATACCTACAACCATGCATACAATATGTGCACAAACAAGCACACTGAAGGTCATAAATGCTATCAGCTTAAATATACTTACTGCGTTTATAATAATAATAATAATAATAATAATAATAATAAAGTTGAAGAATGTATATTCAGGGACTTGCGCTTGTAATTTCTTTATAAATTCCTGCTAGTTCCTGCCTAGATGTGTTTTTTGTATATTTATCGATATTTTACGATTTACAAAAATACACACACACACTCACACACACACACAGAGTAATCACAATTAGGTAATCACAGAGAGAGAGAGAGAGAGAGAGAGAGAGAGAGAGAGAGAGAGAGAGAGAGAGAGAGAGAGAGAGAAACCTGTAACTTGCAGGTTTCTCATAATATGTAATGTACTACAGTTGCCTAGTTGCATAAGGAGCTCACATAGTCATTATTATTATTATTATTATTATTATTATTATTATTATTATTATTATTATCTCTCTCTCTCTCTCTCTCTCTCTCTCTCTCTCTCTCTCTCTCTCTCCTCTCTCTCTCTCTCTCTCTCTCTCTCTCTCCATTCAACCTCACTTCTATGACTGTGAGGCAATTAATTCAATATTAAAGCATTATATTTGCTATTATCTTTCGTTTATTGTATGTCCTGTTCACTTCTCTTCATTGGCTGTTCACAAAATATAAAATCTGTAATCGTTCAACATACTCTGTCTTCTTCACAGAAGTAACCAGCGCTTACTAGATTCGGTTAACGGTAGTACACAGTCTAAAACAAAACATACTAAAAATAATACACCCCCTATTAATTTTCATTTTACGATCGTTTGATGATCAAAATAGTTTAACAATCTCTAAGGATCGCGAGGGATTGTGATTACCTAATTGTAAGGTAATCACAATCCCTCGCGATCCTTAGAGATTGTTAAACTATTTTGATCATCAAACGATCGTAAAATGAAAATTAATAGGGGGTGTATTATTGTGCTTCAAACCACGTGTGTTATCGTACACAAATAAGTAAAATAGTTTCGTTTTTTTATCATTAGTGCTAACGTGCGTTATATCTACTTGTTATCTTGGTTATTTATCACTTACATCCGAGAAATCACTTTTCATTGTTACTAGTTGACAGAGGTGTGAATATTTCACAATTTAATTCAAACATAAAACTTATAATATAACCATAATCGTTGAGAGCGTTAAACTTAATTCTATTATATGCATTGCAAAAATATATCCACTCAAACACACACATGGCGTATGCAGAGAAAAAAAAGAGCATAACGAAATGTAATATTGTCCTGTTTATGGTTTTTAAGATGCACTACACACATGAGAATAAACCAGTCTTTAAATAAAAAAGAAAAATTAAGAAGGCGCGACGTCACATTCTTCCTGTGTAAATCAATCGCTAACCGTTTGCTTGAAAAAAAGTAAGTTACCATTATCAAGCTAATACGAGACGGAATATTTGCAAATCAAGCAAATATGAGCGAGGCTCGAATGCCCGTTATCGACTGAAGTCAGATATACACTAACTTGCTTAGTCCACTTACAACCTCAACCTTGCCGTCATACGGCTTGGCAAGTATACCATGACATCCCTCGAAGAATTAATATGAAGTCCCACAAACACAGCAACAAAAAAACAACAGAAAGAGGTTACTGGTAATGCTGACATTGAGTAACCCGGGAAATGAGTTCTTATAATACTGTTCAATATCCTGTCATGCTTTAAACTACATTAGCTTTGTTATAATTTTATTTGGATGAGTAAAACTTTGGTTGGGTTAGACGTATTTTAACAATCTGAATAAGATAAGTTCACCTGAAACTCGAACACCAATTTTTTAAATTTTGGGCAGAAGATATAATAACTTGAGGGACGATTTTATATATATATATATATATATATATATATATATATATATATATATATATATATATATATATATATATATATATATATATATATATATATATATATAAATATATATATATATATATATATATATATATATATATATATATATATATATATATATATATATATATATATATATATATATATATGTTACAGTTAATATGTATAATCAGTTAATATGTATATTCCCTGAAAAAAAAAGTTAATAGATATATTACCTGTTTCACTCAGGGAATAAACAGAATAACTAAAAATTTCAGTTATTATACATATTACCTGAAATTTGGAGACATTTTTTATACATATTCCGGAAATTGAAAATTGAAGGGGTGAAGTGAAAATATGACAATACAATATGAAAAATAAAATACGATAACTCTTGATTTCAAGACAATACTAAAAGTAGGTTAGGTTACGTTAGGTAATATATGTATTAACTGTTTTTTTTCAGGGAATATACATATTAACTGATTATACGTATTAACTGTAACATATATACATATATAATATATATATATATATATATATATATATATATATATATATATATATATATATATATATATATATATATATATATATATATATATATATATATATATATATATATATATATATATATATATATAGGTTGGCTCATGGCATTAGCCGCCCGTTGCGATACTACAGCTGAAGGTTTTTTGAACCTTCAGCTGTAGTATCGCAACTAAGTCAAGGCGCTACCACTACACCACAGAAGGTTAAAAGGAATCCAACCTTATAGCTTATATCTGCTATACTTAGGAATGAACGCATTCTATCTGAATGCCACTATGTTCATATTACAGATTCCCCAACCTCACTCGTGGCTTCATTTTAGCATTTAATTCAATTCCCAATCTCATTCGGGCCATGAAATTATCAAATAAGCACATTACATATGTGAAAACATGAATCATTTTTTACCCCGACCGGGACTCGAACCTAGGACTTATGATTACTAAGTCAAGGCGCTACCTCTACACCACAGAAGGTTAAAAAGAATCCAACCTTATAGCTTATATCTGCTATACTTAGGAATGAACGCATTCTATCTGAATGCCACTATGTTCATATTACAGATTCCCCAACCTCACTCGTGGCTTCATTTTAGCATTTAATTCAATTCCCAATCTCATTCGGGCCATGAAATTATCAAATAAGCACATTACATATGTGAAAACATGAATCTGTCCAGGACAGTTCGATGTTAAATCTTCCTTCAGTTACGGTTCTTTTTCTATGCCTACAGCTACACTGAATATTCTTGGATATTCATCACACATCTTTTATTATCCCGTCACATCTGACAAGTCATTACACTCTCCATCTCTGTTTCTCTTTACTTTATGTATTCTTCGTGCCCAGGCCCGATGAGGGCTGTTTTATTTATTATTTTTTTTTTTTTTGCCCGTCCTGGTGTCACAATCATAAATATATATATATATATATATATATATATATATATATATATATATATATATATATATATATATATATATATATATATATAAAGAAAGAGTTACTCACCTGTGCCTAAGTCAAAGCGGATTTAATTAGATAAAGATGTCCAACGTCAGCCCTGAAAAGAATGGGGATGCCTCGACCGCTGCATTTATATTAAAATGCACTGAACACAAATTATATCATATTCCAATCAGATACCCTCCAATGAGAAGTTCTTTCCAAGGACTTTGTATGGTGCATACACAAATAATAATTCCAGCCACGATCATACACATGTCATGAGTAAACTCCTTCTCTTGTAATCCCTCATAAATATCGTATCCAATTACAAAGCCCCCTGAATATCATGTTATTTCAACACTTTTAAGGTAATTACCGACCAAGCTTTAGTTCACACATTTCTAACTGAAAAACTTGTAAATTAAAGGACTTCTATTCATAGACAGGATCTGACAACCAGCTAGTTAAATGATCGAAATTTTAGATAAACCACAGCTTTTATATTCTTAAATAATTTCCAGAGCAAAAGACAAACCTAAGTAGAAGTGCTCATAAAATCGTATGTAGGTAGATGCTGACCTCCAAATTAGGGGAACTTTGCCAGTTGGAATACACTTGCCAACATGAAAAGCCATAAAATAATACAATTATAATCAAATAAATACATTAACATAAGTGAAAAAATTAAACATATTTTGCCCCTTGCTGGGATTCGAAACTAAGACACATAATTAGTGCACTAAGGCGTTTCCAACTGCACCACCAAAGGTCTTAAAAGTAGAAACTAACTACTAGGCTAGGTTCTGAATGCTTTTTGCTCACTTTACAGCTTCTACCCAACCTCACTGATGGCTTCTTTTTCAAATTTAATTCAAACCCCATGCTATATAGGCATCAGTAATAATCAAATAAACACATTAATATATGTGAAAACATGAAACATATTTTGCCCCTGACTGGAATTTGAACCTAAGATAACATAATTAGCATATCAAGGCGCTACCAACTACACCACCAAAGGTCTTAAAAGAACCTTACCTCTCAGCTAATTGCTAAGCTAGAAGAAAGGGTTCATGCCCTAGCTTAGCAGTTAAGGGAGATGTTAGCTTCTTCCTTTAAGACCTTCGGTGTGTAGTTGGTTGTGCCTTGGGACACCATGTCTTTGGCTCGAATGCCAGCATGGGCAAAATATGTTTCACATGTATCAATGTGTTTGATTATTATTGATGCCTAATATAGCATGGGATTTGAATGATATGTATAAATTAAGACACAAATGAGGTTGGATAGAAGCTGTAAACGGAACAAAAGCATACAGAAAGAATGCATTCATTCCCTAGCTTAGCAGTTAGCTTCTACGATCATTGGTGGTGTAGTTGGTACTGCCCTGATATAATTATTATGTATCTTAGGTTCGAATACTGGCCAGGGGCAAAATATGTTTCATGTTTTCATATTTTTAATGTGTTTATATGATTATTATTGATACCAATATACAATGGCACCTCTAGTCATGAGCTTAATCTGTTCCTTAACTCCATTCGTGAGTCGAAATGTTCGTAGCTCGAAACAATTTTTCCCATTGAAATGTGTGTTATTTCAATTAATTCGTGCCCCATTCCCAGAAATATACTTTTTAAATTTTTTATGGGTTTATATGTTACAAAAATGTATAAATGATAGAAAATAACCTTAATTATAGAAAAAATACAACTGTACTAAAATAAAACATGGTACTGTACAGTATTTATCTTTGTGGTTGATTATTGCTGGCACACGGGGATGCTGGTGGGGGAGGAGGAGAAGGAGAACTAACAACTCCTTTGAAGGAGAGTTCCCTACCAATAACACATCGGGCAACTGTTCAGGTACAGGCTGTATTTTTGGTATTTTCTCTCTACATATATGTTCTCTCTTAGAAGGTGGTTCTCTGGCTGGTATTGGCACAAATAAACAATCCTGAAAAATTTGTCTTTTTCTTTGTTGATCAATTTTGCTGAAATAAGACATCATATTGTCATTTAAAATGTTCAGTGCTCTGTTGCTCACAGTTTTGTCCAGGTGATGAGTCTCAATGAAAGCCTTCACATCACTCCACTTACTAAAATTTCTTTAAACTTTTCACTCTACTGATTGCTCCTCTTGGATAGTCTTCACCTGTTCACATTGCAACTTTATCAATTGTTCGGTGGTAAGTTCTTGTTTGTGGTCCTACGCATCCTCCTCATTGACCTCCAAGCCCAAACTTTTGCCAGAGGCAACAATATTGTTCACTATGTTAACAGCTGTCTCATGCTTGAAACCCTCGAAGTCTCTATCAGCCACACAACCAGGTGGACTGCAACATGCAGGAAGAGACCTCTTTCCATGCCTTGTTAATAAGGCCTGTGCAGTGGAGGATATTGAAGTGGTCTTTCCAGAATTCACGCAGGGTTAAATCCGTGTCATTGGTTACCTGGAAGCACCTGGTAAAAAGACCCTTCGTATACAACTTCTTAAAATTTGAAATGACTTGCTGTTCCATGGGCTGGAGGACAGGAGTGGTGTTTGGAGGCAGAAATTTGACATATATGAAGTCATATTCGATAGCAAGGTCTTCTTCATTATCAGAAGACAATTAAGGGGCAAACCTTTTTCCTCAAGATATTTCTTGACAGCTGGTGCTAAAACTTCAGTCACCCATTCCATGAATAGGATAGGTGTTACCCAAGCCTTGCTATTCGACCTCCACATTACCAGAAGTCTAGCCTTCAATACATTAAGTTGCACTTAAAAACACACTGATTTTCAGAATGGTAGACTAGAAGAGACTTAAATCTTGCGATCCCCACCTACATTAGCAAGCAATAGTGTAAGCCTGTCCTTCATTGGTTTGAGGCCAGGCAGTGCCTTTCCCTCTTGGGTTATGTAGGTCATTTTAGGCATTTATTTCCAAAACAGCCCTGTTATGTATAACTTTTGAGCTGTTTAATTCGTGCGCTTTGCATTGCGCTATTGTTTTGTTGTTTTCACTGGAGTAGAACACGCCATGTCGGACATTTAAGTTTGAGTAATAAAACCTCCACTTTTCTCACGATTTTAAATGACTCATCCTTTTCCTTCTATTCCGAGAACGGAACAAATGGCGACGAGGTACAAAGGACCATTGCAGTAGCAAAAGGAACTTCTAGTTTGCAGCTTTTAAGTGAAGTTTTTGCAGTTTTGAGGTAGCCGGTAAATTGGGTAAGCTTCCGACTTCCGAGATTTTCGTTCCCGTGGCCACCCTCATGTTTTGATCAAGTTTTGCAATTAGCATTGGAGCCTTCATAGATGCCGTAGTATAACTGTTTAAGCTTAAGGCTGACGATTTTTTCAAGATTGGAAAGCTATAGTGATTATTTTCCAAGGTGTACCCTAGATTGATGATAACCTATGGTAGACCAATTGTGTTTATCGGTAATCTTGTTTCCAGTGTTTTGTGGACGGTAGCCTTGATTGATCATAGCCTACCGTAAGCCTATGGTGCTTAACCCCAGTGCTTTGAGGAGTGGAGTAAAACAAATTGCATATAGGCCTAGCCTAGTTCTATGATGTTTTGCTTATGTTGTCAGTGCTATAATATTTAGCCTATTCTGTCTGTGCCATGATTGCATGTTGTGTATTTTGAGATTATTACCAGTTCACCCAGTGACTTAGCCTATAATCATGCCTCAAGAAAATGAAAATAGGGTTAACCGCAGAGTGAACATTGATCATTTTAATCCTTCAAAGATTTCTTTTGAATTGTGGTTAAGTTTGTTGGAAGCAAATTTTTTAAATTTGGAAATAACTGAGGCAAATAGTAAAAAAAATTTACTTCTGGTTTCTATTGGTACTGAAGTTTATGCTATTTTAGGAAACATTTGTGCCCCAGATTTACCACATACTAAGTCGTATGAGGATTTATGCAAATTACTTAAGGCACATTATGATGTAAAGCCTAGTTATCATAGAAGTTTGTTGGTTTTTCAACAAAGGAGGAAAAAAGGAGGTGAGACATTAAAAGATTTGTATGCAGACCTGAAGTGTCTAGCCAAAGACTGTGATTTTGGTAGCAACTTTGATTCTCGTGTGCGGGATCAGTTGTTTATGGCTCTTGAAAATGAGGTTTATTTTTCAAATCTGGTTGCTGAAAATTTAAATTTGAAGGTTATGTCTTCTATCCAAATAGTTGAGAGAGTTTTGAATTTTGAACAAGCTTATGTTTCTGAAAAGGCTGGTGTTGTTCAAAAGGTTAAAACCCCAACCAATGGTCCCATGAGTAAGTCAGTTTCTTGTAAACACTGTGGTTACCCTCATGATAGTGCAAAATGTCGCTTTAAGAATTTAACATGTAATTTATGTGGTAAGAAAGGACATTTAAAACAAGTTTGTTGGAAGGTTTCAAAAGATGTCAAAGGTAATGTGAAGCCAAAGCCAGTAAAAGAAAGTTTTAATAAGGCTTCTGAGAAAAAACATAAGGTTAAAGTTAAAGCAGTAGACAAGGTAGCAGTTTCCAGTGATACTGATGAAGAAAGACTGTTGTCAGTAAAAAATGTCAATGCTATTGGTAAAGATGAAGTGAATATTTTGGTTAATGGTAAGTTTGTACCTTTTGAGGTGGATACAGGTGCTGCTGTGAGTACCTTGACTAAAGATTGGGTTCATAATTTGGGATTGTCCATGGTAGATTGTAATAAAATGTTAAATGCTTATGATGATCTCAAAATAAATGTTTTGGGTAAAGTTGGAGTGGATGTTTACTATAATTCTCTGCAAGTGAAACAGACATTTTATGTTGTAGGGAATCATAATTCTAACTTATGTGGCAAAGATTTGATGCCAAAAATAGGTATTTATTTGTCTGGTATTAATGATTCTTCTAAAGTTTCTAAAGTCAATGGTTCTGTGGTAGAATTGTTGAATGATTATGAAGTTAATCCTAATAAACCCATTTCAGATATTACAGCTCACATTCATGTTAAGAGTGATGTAGTTCCAAAATTCAGAAAACACAGATCAGTTCCAATTCACTATAAACCTTTAGTTGAAGATGCTTTAAATAAACTGATTGTAGATGATATAGTTGAGCCTGTTAACCATAGTGAGTGGGCTGCCCCCATTGTTACTGTGTTGAAATCGGATAAGGAGTCTGTACGTATCTGTGGAGATTTTAAAGAATTGAATAAATGTATATCTTGTGACCAATATCCATTACCTAAAACAGATGAGTTGTTAGCATCTATTGGTAAGGGAAAGATTTTTTCTACTATTGATTTAAAAAATGCATATTTACAGATTTCTGTGAGTGAAGAAAGCCAAAAGTATTTAGTAGTAAATACACATAAAGGTTTGTTTAAGTACAAAAGATTACCTTTTGGTCTTTCTTCTTCACCCGCTATATTTCAGAGATTTATGGCTAACCTGTTGAAAGATGTAGAGGGAGTTGATGCTTATTTGGATGACATTATTGTAAGTGGTGAATCTGAAGAGCAGCATGATCTTAGGTTTATTGAAGTGTTAAAAATTTTGCAAGAGCATAATGTTCAGATTAACAAGAAAAAATGTGCTGTTAAGGTTTCTTCTTTAGAATATCTTGGATTTTGTATCTCAGGTGAAGGAATCAAACCTTCCCCTAAGAAGGTCAAAGCTATTCTAGATTCTCCACCCCCTACTTCTGTTGCAGAGTTGCAATCTTTTATTGGAATGTTGACATATTATTGTAAATTCATTAAGAATTTTTCTTCCAAGCTGGCCCCCTTGTATGAATTGCTAAAAAAGAATAAAGTTTTTAAATGGTCTGAACTTGAAAACAAAGCTTTTGAAATTGTAAAATCGGATTTATCAAAAGGTCCCCTTTTGGCTAATTATGATGGTAATAGTCCACTAGTTGTCGAAGTTGATGCGTCTCCTATTGGTGTAGGATGTGTATTGTTGCAAAAAATTGATGGAAGAGAATTACCAGTTTATTTTGCTAGTAAAAAACTGACATCAGCTGAACAGAACTATGCTCAAATTGACCGAGAAGGGCTTGCCTTAGTTTTTGGGTTGAATCGCTTTAGATATTTTTTACTTGGAAGACAATTTGAAGCAAGGACCGACCATAAACCACTTTTAGGCTTATTTGGCAAAGGGCGTCATATTCCTACTAATGCCAATGCTCGTATTCAGCGTTGGGCACTGTTTCTCTCTCAATATGATTTTGAGCTTACTTACAAAGTGGGTAAAGAAAATGTTGTGGCTGATGCCCTTAGCAGGTTGCCTATTGATGATGATCATAAATCCATGACTCCAAATGAATACATTAAGTTAGTTGAAGCTTTAGATTTTGAAGATATTTCTTTTTCAAAAATCAGAAATTGTACTCAGAAAGATGAGGTTTTGGGTCAACTCATGCATAATATAAGATTTGGTTGGTCTACAAATGATTTGAGATTACATGAATATGGTTCTGTTAAATCTGATCTTAGTTTATATGACAATGTAATTTTGTACAGAAACAGAATTGTAATACCTACCAGCTTAAGATGTAAAATACTTGAGCACTTACATAGTGGTCATAATGGGATAAATGTGATGAAAGCAGAAGCTAGGAATTGGGTTTGGTGGCCTAAAATTGACCAAGATATTTCTGAAATTACAAAGAATTGTCCAGTTTGTTTTAAAAATTTTCAACCAAACCAAGCTCCTGTGTTGTCATGGTCTACCCCTGATAAGGCATGGTCAAGACTTCACATTGACTATGCTGGACCCATAAATAACAAATATTTTCTTGTAATTGTAGATGCATATTCTAAGTTTCTAGATGTTCAAGTTACTAGTTCAATGACTTCAAGTGTTACCATTGAATTGCTTAGAAAAACATTTTCTAATTTTGGTATTCCAGACATTGTTGTCTCGGATAATGCTCCTTATTTTGTGTCCGAGGAAATTAAAGTTTTTTATAAGAAAAATGGTATTCAACATTTAACTCCTGCCCCATACAATCCATCATCTAATGGGTTGGCGGAAAGAGCAGTTCGAACTTTAAAAGAGGGCTTAAGTAAATTCAACAGTGGATCATTGAATACTAGAATCTGTAGATTTTTGTACAATTATAGAAAGAGTATGCATAGTGGTATAGGTAAATCACCAGCAGAGTTACTATTTGGAAGATGTTTTAAAACAACTTTAGTATCTGTAAAATGTTCCCCTAACAAAGACAGAGACCTGGAAAAATTGTCAAAGAAAGTTTTCTCTGAAGGAACAAATATGTACAATGTTGGTGATGCAGTTTTTGCTAAAAATTTTGGGAAGGGAGAGCCTTGGATTGAAGGTAAAATTATTGAAGTGCTTGGTGTAAGGAATTATTTGGTGCAAGTTCATGATTTTGGTAATATATCATGGAAGAGGCATCATGATCAGCTTATGCCTAGATTTACTGGTACTTGTATTAAGACACCTAGAGAGTCTCCAATGCCTTTAGGTTCTTCGAATGTAAGTAATTATTCCTATGCCTCTAGTTCCACTAATGATGTTGAAGTATCTTCACAAAGGTGTGATGTTTCAGTTCAACCTGATAGTAATTGTATTGAGTCTGAAGACACAGTCTCAGAAACTGAAAGGTGTGGTGTGAATGATAAACAGATTGTATCACCATCTCCAGTATTACGGAGATCAAAGAGAATTATTAAGCCACCAGAAAAATTGAATTTGTAATGTCTTTTGTTGTCATAATATATTGATATTTCTGTATAATGATTGTTGTATGTTGATATTTTTCTGATCCATTTTTGATAAGTTTTGTATGTCTTTTCTTGGAGGGAGGAATGTTATGTATAACTTTTGAGCTGTTTAATTCGTGCGCTTTGCATTGCGCTATTGTTTTGTTGTTTTCACTGGAGTAGAACACGCCATGTCGGACATTTAAGTTTGAGTAATAAAACCTCCACTTTTCTCACGATTTTAAATGACTCATCCTTTTCCTTCTATTCCGAGAACGGAACAAGCCCTGTTTCATCACAGCTAAAAACTTACTGCAAGATATAACCTTTACTTTCGATAAATTTAGCGAATCATAGCTCATAGGCATCCGCTCCCTTTTGGTCCGAACTAGCCACCTCTCCATCCCTAACAACACTATGAATTCCAGTTTTTCGACGAAATTTTTCAAACCAGCCTCTACTTGCTTTATATTTGTCAATTTTAGTGCTGATAGCACTCGGAGTATTCACTACTAAATCATAGTGCAACTGTAGAGCCTTCACACATATTACAGTATAGCCTGACTTACACTATCTCCAGCAAGCTCTTTTTCATTTATCCAAACTAACAATAATTTTTCTACCTCTTCTATGATCTGAGACCTATGCTTCGTTAAAATAGTAACGTTTTTAGCCACGTCAACCAGCTTTAAGACCTCTTTATTCTTTAAATAGCACAGATGGTCAATTTCGCCATGTTATACTGTGTGGCGAGATCAGGAACACGAACACCGTTCTCATGTTTAGCTATTATTTCTTTTTTCGATTCCACTGTAATATGTTTAGGCTTTTTAACACCACTATCACAGTCACTTTTCACTTTCTTAGGAGCCATAATGAGGGCTAGCTTAAAGTAAAAAGCAAAAAGAAAATCTGGATATCTACAGGGAAAGAATAACGAACGAAATTCACAGTGCGGGCACCAATGCATAACTGAGAGCAAACACACGGTTGCCTAGGAGGATGTGTGTGTATGCGCATTCGTATCACGAGGATTGTTCATGGGTTGATTCAAAATTTGTTCGAAAATTGTGTTCATAATCGATTTGTTCATGGCTGGGGGCGTTCGTAGGTGGAGATTCCACTGTATCATGGGATTTGAATTAAATGTGAAAACGAAGCCACAAGTGAGATTCGGAAGATATTGTAAAATGAGCAAATAGTATTCAGAAGAATGTATTTAATTCCTAGCTTAGCAGCTTGATGAGAGGTTGGTTTCTTCATCTAAGACCTTCAGTGGTGTAGTTGGTAGTGCCTCGGTACACTAAGTATGTGTCTTAGGTATGAATCCTGCCCAAGGGCAAAATATGTTTCATGTTTTCACTTATGTTAATGTGTTTATTATTAATGCCTATATAGCATGGGCATTGAATTAAATGTGAAAACGAGGCCAAAAGTGAGGTTGGGAAGAATCAGTAAAATAAACAAAAAGCATTTGGATGAATGCATTCACTCCCTAGCTTACCATTTAGCTTCTTTTCCATGTAGCTGGTAGCACCTT
This sequence comes from Halocaridina rubra, assembly GCA_037179515.1. Taxonomy (NCBI): domain Eukaryota; kingdom Metazoa; phylum Arthropoda; class Malacostraca; order Decapoda; family Atyidae; genus Halocaridina; species Halocaridina rubra. Next base: position 122,598 of record JAXCGZ010009459.1, on the reverse strand, counting down.
GGTACACTAAGTGTCTTAAGGTCAAATACAATTATCTTCAAAGAAAGAGCTTATATATCTACAAAAATCACATCAGTTTCTTTAATCATGGGTAACATCTAAGTAGCCAATGCATAGCTACATATCCTTACATTATTAAAACTGTCAGGCACAAAGACTAAGTGACTGATTATTCATCAAGCAGAATTTAAATTTCGTTAAAAGTATCACTTATACTTGCTAGTCTCCTTAAGTATTACATTTCATCATTACACATTATGGTCTTACCCATTCACTTAGTCTAATACAATGACAGGGGCAAAAACAAAAGAAATAAAAAACAGATGCAATCAACTAATTCAATATACATTCATCTGTAAATTATCAACCAAAGCTAATGAAAATGAAAAAAAATTGTTTTCGATATAATGAGACTTAAGCCAAAAAAATACTATATATATATATATATATATAAAAAATAGTAAATATATATTTTAAGGTGCCCATACACAGTGTGATTTGGCCTTTGGTTGGAGCAAACCATATTATATTGTCTATAGGTTGGTTGTGGTCTAGAACCAGCCCATAGATGATCTAATTTGAACTGTCCACTGATCTCAAGGCCAATTCACACTGTGTACGGGCACTTTTATGAGCAATGCATTGGTAACCCCGACTTGTATGCATTACGATTACTGGGATGTTATTTTAACCAAGTTTAACATGAAGTAAGTACCGAGCACTGACTTCCACCCAATCTTATATAGTTGAGGAGTACATATAAATAACAAGATCACTAATGGTACAGTCAGAATATGCAAAGTAATAACACTGTATCTAGAACCTGGAGTAGTAGCGTTTCGGCACAGGTCCACCCCCTGAACTGCATATCAGAGGAGGATGCCAATACTCACAAGAGAAGCCGCATAAAAGGCCAAACTCCCACAACCAATATCTGCCCCTCATTATTCACAAGAACATAAGAAAGGCTTCGCTCACTCTAGGGATTACCTCATCTCCTAACACAACACAATTATCTCTACATTGAGAAATGACTCTCTGGCAGTCATTTCTCGAAAACTCCTTGCAACCAGACACTAGAACCACATACTGAACATCAACAATGTATCTATATAATGTAAAAGCAATGTGAACTATCAACATTTACCTGTGTGGTTCTATACACTACTTATGTTAACTATCTACAAACCCTAGCAATAAATTATATATAAATATTTTGTAATTGAAACTATCCCTCCTATAACACATCAGCAAAGACTTAATTATCTACAAAACCTAGCAATAAATTATAGATAAATATTTTGTAATTGAAACTCTCCCTCCTATAACACATCAGCAAAGACTTCACTGCAATAATATACATTAACTGCAATAACCAGCTGGTAGAGATAAATTCTTGATGGGAGATTCATACTTTATCAAGATAACTACAAGCAGCTTAAAAGAGCATCCAAACATAACTGATACAAAGTACTTTTCTTAATACAGACACTCCCCAACTTATGAGTTAAAAAGGCTGTTTGTAAGTAGAATTATTCGTAAGTTGTGTTTAGGTAAAAAAAGTACTGTACTGCAATACTGTGTAGTAATTGTGCTAAAGACACTTAACTACTACATAAATCATAAAGTATACAGTATTAATGAATTTCAATACAGAAATGATAATGTAATAATACAATACAGTAGTACATTCATTAATACATGGGTAGGTTTTTGTTGGTAAGAAGGGAAGCTTCTGTGTTAATGTAACTACAAAAATGGACCTGGAGTGGCAGTCTTCAACGTGGGTCCACCCCTGCAGAGCTGCAACTCAAAAGAGAAGCAGCAAAAATAGGCCAAACTGCCACAACCAATCCGTTCCTCAGGGGGCATGAGAAAGTGGGAAAGGCTTTCATCATACAGGCAATTAGCACATCTCTATACGCAACACATAAAATAAAAATACTTTTGCTATACCAAAAACTTACTCTCCGGTGGTCTTTTCTCGAAGGCTCTTTCTAGATGGAGATATAATTAACCCAGGTAACAAATTATAGAAGAGTGCACAGCACCCAACCAAATACACCACCAACAAAAGATATTCCCTGACAGCTCCGTGGGAAAACCCAGGATCAGCAGTGCTCTTCCGAAAAGACTTGGAGCTACCCAGCCAAGCAGCTTGGGGAACAATAACAAGAAGTGCTCCACTGAGTTAACCACCGACAGAAATAAATGTTCTAAAACCGTTTCCTTGGCATTTTGTTGCACAGAGGTAATAAAGTTAATTAATCATACTGCATAATCTTTGACATGTATCACACGGAGGTCTGTAAAGCGCTTATGAACTTCGCAAGAACTTATCTAGATAGCAAAACTAAACACTACCTCATTTGGAATAGTTTCCTCCATTTTTAGCATCTTTCCTAATGTTACTTTGGGCCATTGTGAATCCAAAAAAGGGTCCTCATTTTTACTGCTTTTGGTATACAAATCAAAGTGAATATTGTATTTATCAATACCTTCGTAAAAGAATACATTTTCAAAACATGGCACACTCTTATAATTAAGAGAGAAATTCCTATCTTCTTCATTCAGGAACATAATATACAAATGTACAGTATTGATTTAATTTTCCATTGCAATGTTAATATGTTCAGACAATGTTTTCTATAAAAACCAATAATGTAGTTTCAAAAGTACATGAGGCTGTGATCATTCAGTTTGAAAACCTCTCATATATAATTTTATATTATGAAGCATCTTTTACAGAACAATTATTCAAGCATTTAAGCAGCCCACAGTATAAATAGTAGGCTTTAACTGGTACAAGTCCTCAGTTGGCAAACACACTTCTTCTCAAAGGGTAGCCATCAGTGGACATGTATGGAATCACAGATAATAAAAAATCCAGAATGAACATACACACAAGTAATGAGCAGTAACCAAAAACGTATACTAGAGTAATGAAAGTTAAGATGCACAGTTTCATGTGTTACAGTATAAGTAAAAAAACTGAATGAAATTCAAGTACCAAGCACGCAACTGTTCAGTCACCATGTCTTATATGATTAACTGTACCTGTAATGATCTTAAGTTTTATCAGCTGAAAAACATCCTGAAACTCAAAACCTTGGTGAAAAGACTTCTTATTTCAAATCATTGTTACTTCGGAAATCCTGGAGTGTAAAGTGTGTACCCCATATGAAAGTATTATGTGCTAAAAGGAACTAAATCTTCAAACTCCTGTCAAACTAATTACAGGTGGCCATATGCCTGCTTGACAGGAAAAATTTCTCTTCCGATGGTAAAATTAGGGTAACAATTTTAGTAGAAATTTCTCTTACATTGCACAAATGATCTAGTTTTGTTGATATTCTATAAATCAATCCCATGCTCTAATAATCCAATGTTATTAGATTATTGTTAATATTCCATCAAGATAAACATAAAAGGAATAAAACAATATAAGAGTCCACAAGTATGGCATCAAAAGAGAACGAAAATAATTTGATGAATGATAGCTTCATTTCTTATTCAGTCAAAAATATTCTAAGTCTAGGAGAAATAAAATAGTCATCTGGTTAAGATTTTCATTCAATAAAGATAAGGATAAAATTGCTGAAAGCAAACACAATGTAAGGAAAAGAACGAATAATGAATGAAATACTCTCAAACAGTTCAGTCATTTTTATTACTGAATCACAATGAATGCAAGCTCTAATTACTAGACGTTACCTTATAGTGAGAAAATCACCCATCTTACTTCGTAAAGTTACATAGGTTTTTGTAAGATCCACAGTACAATATTTCTAGTCATGACACATCCAAAATACCATATTCCTAAATGTAGTAATGAAGATAATTATAGTCATACCCAAAAAATAATATTAATCACTTTCTTCCCTCAGATCTTTTTTCACATTTTGGTTAAGCTGATCGTTTTCGTACTCCACAAAGTCATCAAAGAGGCTCGGCCAGGCCTCCGTGTCGTCGTAAGTACTTAAGTCATCGCCAACAGCTTCCGTGAAATTTAGGAACATATTCCACGTATCTCTAGGAATTCCACGTACGTTAGGATGCAGTTCCAGGAAGGTCAACCATCTTTTCAAAATGGCTGGCTCCTGTTGAGAGAAAACTAACTTCCAGAGTAACATAGCCATGTCCGCAGGCAGTATTCGTTGGCCCGTGTCGACATCCAAGCCAAATTTAAATGTAAATCTATACAAGTCCTTAAATTTTTCTGGCTCTTGAACTTCTAATAGCATATCTGAGAACTTTGACTGTATACCTTTAATAGAATCCACTCTCAGTGATTTACATCCATTAACAAACTCTCTCTTACTGAATTTACACATGGTTTCGGCCCCAAACTTCCATGCAAGAACTAAAACCTTGAATTCCTCTGGTCTGACATCTAAATCCCTACAAAATCGTTCAATACCCTCTGAAAGTATGACATCACTATGTACATCTCTGTACTGATCAAACAGAACAATAATTTTTGTCTCCGAATAGTCTTTCGATGATAGCCTCCTCACCTCATTACTCGCTGACTTAACAAGAGGAGGAATTCGTGAGTAGAAAGATCGTTTTTCTGATGCATTAACTATTACTGAATTTTTGCCACTTCCATTACTTTGAGCATCGGGTGGTTGAACCGGTGTATACCCTTCCACACCACTAGCACTACTATCGCTCTCACTCACTTCTGAAATGTAATAAAGAAATAAGGGCATTATTTCAATGTAGTATTATGCAATATTGTTTGTAAACTTCAAGCTATAGAACAAAAGCTGCATTGCGATCAGGTTATATATCATGCAATATTGTTTGTAAAGCTCAAGCTATAAATAAAACCGAAAAAAGGAACTCTACTTAGGTTCATATATGACCTGATCATAATGCAGCTTTTACTAGTGAATAAACTCTGTTGTGGTGAACTTCAAACTATGAAATCTACCATAAACATTAAATATAAATAAAGAAAATATATAAACAATTTTAGGCAACATGTGTGAACTATGAGCACTCAAGGATTGACTCTGCATATCCTACACCTACATGAATGACAGTATTTATTAAAGACATATAGCTTATTTCCAATTGGTATGATTAGAGTAAAATGTATTTTACCTAATAATTAAAGAGTTTAATCTATTCAAATCTTAGTTTCACGAGGTACTGTAATCCATATTAAAAAAATTAATGAAAATCCTAAATAATAAATGTTACACAAAAATTATACCAAGCCATGTAACAATATTCCAATGATAATATGAGGAGTTAAATAAAGGATACTCTTCCAATCAATATTAGAGTTTCCTGGCATATACAACCATGAGGTTCCACCGAGTAAGGTCTTAAGTCATTTCTCATTTGCCATATATCTTTTGATTTCAAAAATGATATTACTGGAATTACTATGGTGGCATGCATTTTACCTTTTTGAATTTGAAGTCAAACACTAGCTATAAGAATTCCTAATTGCAATATTAAAGGAGTTGATGAAGTACCACTTAGAATGTTGCAGAAACACTTAAGATTCAAATACCAAAATTAGACACAAAGTATGTACATAAGCAGATGTACATATCACAAAAGAAAGAAAAGTATGCATTTATAAAAAATAAAATTAATTGCCATGATACAGCAAATAAATTCACTTTATATATGGATGGAAAGTTCCGAGAGAAATTTTAAAAACTTTTCCACATGGGAGTAAATATTTAAATAGTAAAAAATACAGGATGTTTCTTTGACTAAGACAATTATTATACTTTAACAGAAGATTACTTATGTATAAAACAAAACAATATGGTGTCGCATTTTGAGACATGTAAAATTTCACCATACAAGTCCCATCTGTGCATCATGTACAACATGGTGTATCATTGTACAAGCAGTGGCATACAAGTTCATTACGAGTTTGAACATTATGCCTTCGTATATTTGAAAATCGAGCTGGATAACTTAATTATAATTTGTTTTGTTGAATACGCAACATACAGAATACTTAATTATATGAGAAGAAATGCAGTTCCAATCACCATCAAAAACACCATTCTGAAGTGTGATTATTAAATTAGTACTGTAAAGCCTGCTTACACTATTCATGATTCTGTAAATGCTTATTTTACATAAAGGTGATTAAACTCTCACTAACAGATAAGAATTCATCCTATCACACAAACAATTGGATGATTAGTTTTTTAAGACAAATTAATATCTTTAACATATCAATACAAGTATTTCATTAGGATGTTCCAAATTACAAAACAGAATTTATTAATAAGTGTATCTGTAATTCTTTTAAAATGTGGTATTCACAAGTTCCTGACTGAGAAGCCCTCAAATTTTTACATAATAAGTTTACTATGCAGGAGGTCCTCGGCTTACATGGTCCTCGAGCTACTATATTTTATTGTTATGACGCAGCTCTATAGATTAACAAATAATTATTAAATAAATTTTTTACCTACTTAGCTTGTGCGGTATATACAAACTTCGTGCGCTGAACACATTGTGAGCGTGGCAGATAAATACACAGGTAGCAGCACTGTTGTATAAGTATACATAAAGTTAATGGCTTTAGTTCTTTATCTCTTTATGTATTAGGTTGTTTGAAAGAATGAGATTTAATGTATTTAATGTATATACAAAAATACCAAATACATAGCTGTAAATACAATTCTCATTCAGTTTGTTAAGCGTGGAGGATGAATACATCATCACGAGGCTTTGTTGTATACATATATATCAAGTTAATGGTTTTATTTATATTCATTTGTTTATGTATTTGTTTATTCGAAGGAATTAGATTTAATTTATTTACAAAATTACCAAATACAGTCACCTCGCAATTTACGTGAGTTTAAACTACGCGAATTTGGATTAGTGCAACTACAAAATAATAGTAAAAAAATTTGAAATACGCTTTTAACATGAGCGAGAAAAAAATGAGGTGCTGAGTGGAAGAAAAATGGACCTAACCACTAACCACAGCTTGTGCCTTTGTTTGCAGTGTGGTTGGTCAGTACCCTCTACAAAATGGGATTTTCACCCTTATTGGAGGGATTTTCCACATAAGTCATTGTTGTACTAGTACAGCAATGTATGAGAGGGCAGAGGCAAATGTTAAGAGCAGTGTGGGCTTGATGAAAAGTCTCTCAGTAAATGTTGGTCTGCTTTGAGTCCATATCTATTTGATCTGGTCTTGGATGTAGTAACCCAGGGTATTAGAGATCAGTCTCTATGGTGTATGCTCTTTGCACATGACATTGTACTGTGTAGCAATAGATGAGAGGTAGTGGAGGAGAAGCTTGAAGAATGGAGAAGAGTGATGGAGGATAGAGGACTGAAAATCAGCAGGAAAACAGAGTACTTGAGGTTGAGAGATGATGAGGATGGGGAGGTCAATTTGTAAGGGAAGGTGTTGAAAAGAGTTGAAAAGTTCAAGTATTTGGGATCAAAAGTAGTAGAGGATGGTGAACTAGAGTCAGAAATAACCCACAGAATACAAGCGGGATGGAAGAACTGGAAGAAAGTGTCTGGGGTACTGTGCAACAGGAGAATAGGGATTAAGTTGAGGGGTAAAGTGCATAAGACAGTTGTGAGACCTGCGATGATGTATGGAGCAGAGACATGGGCAGTAAAGAAGACACAAGAGAAAAAACTGGATGTGGCAGAGATGAGGATGTTGAGATGGATGTGTGGGGTGACAAGAAGCGATAATATTAGAAACGAGGTAATTAGAGGTACCTCAAAAGTTAGAGAAATATCAGATAAGATACAAGAAAGTAGACTAAGATGGTATGGTCATGTCATTAGGAGGGATGAACAGTTTGTTGGGAGGAGGGTGATGGAAATGAATATACAGGGTAGGAGAAGGAGAGGGAGACCAAAGCGTAGGTTAATGGATTGCATCAATGACGGCCTGAGGTTTAAAGGTTTGTTGGGTGATGAGGTATGGGACAGAAACAAATGGAGAAAACTGGCCAGAAACATTGACCCCACATAAAAGTGGGAAAAGATGTAGACGAAGAAGAAGAAGAAATATATATATATATATATATATATATATATATATATATATATATATTATATATATATATATATATATATATATATATATATATATATATATATATATATATATATATATATATATATATGTTGAATTTGCTTGTTGGCTCAATATTGACCTGTACTATGCTTCCCATGTGTATTGGTGATTCTTTTGATGACAGTGCTAAGAAGAAAAGGAAAACCATAACAAGAAAGTTGAAGCAGAAATAGAAAAACACTTGGAAATGGGAGAAACTGCTTCAAACATTGGCTGCTCACTGGAGTTAGCCCATTCGATCATGGCGACAATCATTAAGGAAAAAGATCACATCCTTACACATGTGAAAGGTTCTGCTCCATGATGTCTACTGTGATTACTAAACAGCATTGTGGGATAAAGATTGAGATGGAAAGGTTATTAGTGATTTGGCTGGATGACCAGCATCGACGGTGTATCCCAGTGAGCCTCCTGCTGATTCAGAAAAAAGCTAAAAATTGGTCAATGCCGTGAAAATGGACAAGGGCAAAGGGAGTGAAAGTGAAGAGTTTAATGCCAGTAGGGGTTGATTTATGCATTTTATGACTGTGCTAATTTGCATAACCTAAGGGCGCAAAGTGAAGCTGCTAGTGGCAATGAAAAAGCAGCAAAAGTTTCCCAGTGTTAGAAGAAATAATTAGGAAGGGGGATTACCGTGAGTCTGGCTTGTTCTGGGAGTGTATGCCTAGTTGTACGTACATTGCTAAGGAGGAGAAGACAGCACCAGGCCATAAACTCAGCAGGGAGAGATTGACTTTGCTTTTGGAGGCTAACGCTGCTGGAGACTTCAAGCTGTAGCCCTTGTTGGTTTACTTGGCAGAAAACCCAAGGGCACTCAAGAGCGTTTGGAAAGGTCGACTGCCAGTCATCTGGAAGTCAACCAGAAGGCTTGGATAACCCTTAAAATATTTGAGGACTGGTTCAGTAACCATTTTGTGCCAGAAGTAGAGAGGTACTATACTTCTAAGGGTCTGCCCTTTAAGGTGTTGATAGTGCTGGACAATGCACCTGGTCACTCTGTCCATTTGGATGACTTCCCTGTTACAGCCAATGGATCAGGGTGCCATAGCCTCTTGCAAGGCCTACTACCTCCAAAAGACAATCACTAAGGCTCTCAGGGAAACTGAAAAGAACAAGAACTTGACTAGTTTTGGAAGTCGTACAATATTCTTCATGCTGTTTAGAATATTGCTGATTCTGGAGAGAAAGTCAAGCAGTCGAACTTGAATGGCATCTGAAAGATACTGTGCCTCCAGTTTGTGAATGACTTCCAGGCTTTGAGGAGACAGTTGAGGCTGTCACCAAGAATGTTTTTGTCCTGAGTAAGCAGCTCAATTTGGAGGTGGGGCCTGATTATGTAACAGAGCTGCTGAAATCTCATGGCTAAGAGCTATCTCCTGAGAACCTCATTAAACTGGAGAAGCAGATGATTGAAGTGAAGTAAGAAATACCATGCCCAGAGCTTTACAAGCAGGGACAGGGAAGAGTTGGCAAAGCTCGAAGGTCAGAACCTCAACACTGCCAGGTACCCTGAGGTCGCCAGAGGGGTCAATGGACTGCTTGCGATGTTACAGGGAAATCTGGGAAGAGAAGAAGACAGCATCCTTTCAGACTCGCCTAAACCACTTCTTTGTGAAGGTAGAGCCTCCACCAATAGATCCTGTACTTTCTACCTCATCAGCCTCTACAGGCTCACCTGCCCCAGTATCTCCAGCATCTGCTGAAGGTTTTCTTGCCTCTCCAGGCTCACCTGCCTCAATCTCTTCAGCACCTGCCTCTCCAGCTTTCTCTTGATTTTAATCCTGTCTCTCCCTCCTTTGCAATGCCCCTTCCAGTGTGCAAACTGACGACACGAGTAAAGGTAAGCAATACTATATAGTGTACTTTTACTATTTTTGTCTTAAAATACACGAGTAAAGGTATGCAATACAGTATAGTGTACTTTTACTATTTATATGTCTTAGATTATGTTTCTATGTTTTAGATTATTTATTTTTGGCAAAAGGTGGGAGACCTAGGTTTGTATTCAGGCGTGTTCCAACTTTAAATTGGGTTACAACACTTTTCAGGAACAGAACCCTGTCTTAAGTTGAGGACCCCTGTATATTGTAAAAAACAATAAATTTATATAATACAGTAATTATGATGTTTCATAAACTATTATGCAGTAAAGGACAGTCTTATAGGTATGAGAATACCTTCTGCAGCTCAGTAGACATAGAACATAGCTCCAAAAACAGTGGTCCCATACTCATCTTCTCAAAACATACGAGTATGTCATTCAGCTTCCCATAGCCTCAGTGACTTGTGGATACGGAAAAGTGAGTGATAGCCTTCCTTGTGTTGAAGTCCATTGACTTACCAAGTGTAATATTAGATGTGAAATCAATGAAGTCACAGTATGTATATGACACTATTGTCCAAAATTCATAAAAATCGCATTTCTGCAGCTCTCATCATGATAACTTCAACAGTCAATGCATAACTCATATAGTTCATAAGGAACAGAGCTTCAAAACAAGCATAAGTATGCTTATTCTAATAAATTAGGCTTACAGCACAAATTGTTCAACCACTAGTACACCATTACCTTTGATGTGCTTATTATATTTTTCCAGAATGGGAGGGGCTTGATCAGAACATACTCACTAATATTTCCTACAATCCTCAAAACCAAGTGACAATTTGAATTTGTTAAACTTTGGTAAGAAAGACAAGTCTTTCAACCATCAAACCAAGGAAAACAAAATGCAAAATATTTACTAAGATATTCAATATGAAGTTCAACAAAAAATTTGACTGTTACCTGTGTCAGTACTTCTGGTGCGTTCATATTCGGTAGTACGAGGTAATGCATGTTGAAGTGGAGGGTACTGTGGTATGCTTTGATGGTGGTGGGCGGGTGGAGAGACCTTGAGACAAGACAAACACTTCCCCATTGGTCCCCTTTGCCCGCCACACCTGACCTCCCTCGCCGACACCTAAAATGTATATGGAGCATTTCATCCAACTGTTTGAGATATATATTCAAACACTCTTTTTCTTCTATTATTCTAGGATAATCAAATAAAATTCTGAGTACCTTAGAGAAAGCAAGTCAAGCATTATAAGTGTATAACTGAAATGTATAAACGATACTATTATAAATTTGATATTGTTGAAAAAATCTAGCTTCTAAATATTTCTATGGTATATAATACAATATGTGAACAAGTAATAAAGGCTTTTACCTGTTATTTAAACATTCAAATGCATTTTTCAATCTCACTATATAGTTGTAACATTAAAATAAGTCACTATGAATAAAATATTTCCTAGAACAGTTTTCATTTATAAGCAAACAATTACCATACTTTCATTTCGGCAACACTACTGGAAGTATAAAAGGCACGATATATATTAACTTATCAGCAAATATTGTCATTCCCGTACTTTTTTTTTTTTTTTGAGTGCAACACTGGGCAAAGAGAATTGTTCTTATTGGGATCGGACACCAACAAAGGGAGAAAGTAAAGAGACACAGAAAAGTGGAGTGTTGTGACTTGTCAGATAAGGGATAGTAAGAGATATGTACCATATATGCAATAAGTCTACAACCTAGTATGCATATAATTCCAAAATTATGACTGAAACAGCATGAAAATTTACAAATTTGTTGAATATATGAATGCAGGTGGCTGATATTAAAGTACAAGACAAACTGAAACCAGGATAAAAAAAATAATGCAGTTTCATAACAAGTGACTATAAATCGGATGCTGTATTTAGATCATTTAGTTTCACAAGAGAAAGGTTTTATTAAGAAAACGGCTTCCTAATAGCATCTCGGCATATACCAACAAGTACTGAATATTTAGGTAAAATCTTAGTTTTAAGTGCACTTCTTTCATTTTATTTTACATATTCCAAACACTAGAGTTGATGGCCATAAAAACCCTCTAATGTGGAAAAAGTTTACCTTGAAACCCCAAACGAGTGAAATGAAAATAAAAAGCATTTTATAAATAATAAAACAACTAGGCAACAATAATTTCCATGATTAATTTATTTCTTAACTGGAGATGAAGTTACCTAACCAAGTCTAATATCCTAATAAATCGCGGTATTATTTTAGTTATGGGGATTAATAGAATATGAAGCCCCAGGCTAGGGAGGATGCGTTCCCCTAGGGGAGGTTAGTTAGAACGCACCAAAAATGCGTTTTATCGACACTTTTCTTTGTGGAATAAAAGTTTTTTAGCTTCATTTCTACTGCATATAACTCGTTTTTGCTTTCCCCCCACCCAAAACGCCGATTCCCAATACTTCCCCCTATGATTGTTAGGGGTATGGGGGGGGGCATGGAAAGTCTACATCGAGTTTTGCACCAGAAATGGAGTTTAGAATCGTTTGTTCCACAAAGAAAACTGTCGAAAAAATGCATTTTTTTTTATTTGTTATAAGAGCATAATCCCCTCTTCTAAAAATTTACCATTTCGATCTTTTAATACATTTCCTGATATTGTAACCGAGGATGTTGAAACATTCATCTACTAAACCTCCAATTTACAGCTAACCCAGCTAAACAGTAACTAACCTAACCTTACAGCTTCAGGTTCATTAAATAAAAATTTACCTTAAATCCATATAGAAAAAAAATTGCTACCTATTTATTCATTGTCCCCCAATTACCGGTGTCAAGAATAAGAAATTAGCAAATATATTTCAAAAATTGTATAAATACATCAACAAATAATCACAAACACAAAAGATGACCCATTAAAGAATAATGAAAAAAAAAAATATGTTCACGAAGACCCCGAAAACTGGTACCATAATGGAAGAGAAATTCCTCCGAATTTCTATTCCTTGCGGAATATCTGACCTTCTCAGCGAGGAAAACCTTCTCCCGTTGAAAGCATGAGGGTAATACTTTTTCTTATCTGCATATAAGACGATTATTATCTTGGAATCATTATTAATTCTGCTAAAGAGTTCTAATTTTCGCCACAGATTAGCAATCACTATTGTTTTGTTACAGAGAATATTCGGCGTAAGGAATTTAGCGTACACTGTAACTAGCAACCCTAGAAAGTTCAATTACCTGTTTGCTAGTGTCATATTCACTCGTACCCTGTGATAGCTTCGCATTGCAACGAACGTAAATATACAAATAAATAATTAAATAAGTAAATTAATTAATTAACAAGTATTAATTAATTTACTTATTGCTAATTTATTCTAAAAGTTGTGATTATTTTTTTGCTAGTGTAATATGCATCCATATGTCGTGATGGTATCACATGGTAATACACAGTATAAGTAAATAACCATCATACAATTGTGATATTGTAATTTATAATTTGAGACAGTACTAATACAGTCTGGTGTGATTCCTACATAGAGAATGATAGGGTGTTAGGTCATTACAACAACGGGATTGACAAGAAAAAAAAACAAAAGTTGCATCTTTTATATTCCTTGGATAATGCATTCTCTCTCTCTCTCTCTCTCTCTCTCTCTCTCTCTCTCTCTCTCTCTCTCTCTCATATATATATATATATATATATATATATATATATATATATATATATATATATATATATATATATATATATATATATATATATATATATATATATATATATATATATATATATATATCTAATATATATATATATATATATATAGTGTAATTCATGCCAGAGAGAAATGGTTCGATAATGGGTGTAAAAGAGCTAAGGAGTGGAGAGACAAATGCTGGAAAAGGTATAGGAGGAGAAAAAACATAAATGCCTGGCAAACCTACAAAAGAGCAATAAATGACTACCTAAGTAAAAGGAGAGAGGCAGAGAGAGATTATGAGAGGGACATCACCAGGAAGGCTAAAGAAAATCCCAAGCTTTTCCACAGCTTTATCAGAGGAAAACTGAAGGTAAAAGAACAGGTTTTAAGGCTAAAGAGAGGGGATGGAAGCATCACTGAGACGGATGAAGAGATCTGCAAAGAATTGAACAAGGAGTTTCAGTCAGTATTTACAGTAGAAAATACCCCACCCCCTCAGATTGCAGTGATAGAAGCTCAAGGGCCGGTATTAGAGAACATCAACCTTACAGCCACAGAGGTATGCAAAGCGCTGATAGATTTAGATGTTCATAAAGCTACAGGTCCTGATGACATATCCCCTCATGTGCTTAAAAAATGCGCAAACACAATATCAGTGGCACTAAGTATCATATTTAAGGAGTCACTGGAGTCGGGGGAGATTCCAAGATGCTGGAAACAAGCAAATGTGATACCTATCTTCAAAAAGGGAAGGAAGGATACGGCTCTGAACTATAGACCAGTTTCCTTGACCAGCATAGTTTGCAAACTTATGGAGAAACTACTAAGGAAACATATCTCTCTTCACTTGGAATCCTTCAACTTTTTGTCAGTGCGGCAACATGGCTTCAGAGAAGGTAGATCAACAGTAACAAACTTATTAGAATTTTATGATGAGGTAAGCCAAATCTTACAGGAAAGAGAGGGCTGGGCAGATTGCATATTCCTAGACTTCCAGAAAGCGTTTGACGCTGTTCCACATGGGAGACTTATTAGGAAGCTGCACTCAATGGCTAGAATAGGTGGAAATGTTTTGGAATGGATAAAAACTTACTTAGAAGGAAGGGAACAGAGGGTTAGAGTAAGACACTCAGTGTCTGAATGGAGAAGAGTTAGTAGTGGAGTTCCACAGGGTTCAGTTTTAGGGCCACTTTTGTTCCTTGTATATGTAAAGGACCTACCAGAGTCTGTAAATTCATTCATGAATATGTTTGCAGATGATGCAAAGATTGTGAAGAAAGTAAAAAACGAGAACAATGGTAGAGAACTTCAGGAGGATCTAAATAATCTGCATGAGTGGTCAGAAAAGTGGCTAATGAAATTCAATACTTCAAAATGTAAGGTAATGAGAATGGGTACAAGTGCAAGAAGGCCCAAACTTGACTACTCGGTGGCTGGAGTACAACTTCAAGAGACAGAAAATGAGAGAGACCTAGGAGTAAACATACTGGCAGATTTGTCTCCAGAAATACATATAAATGGCATAGTAAGGGCAGCATATGCATTCTTATCAAATGTAAGGGTAGCCTTCAGGCACATGGACAAGGAAATGTTCAGAAATATTTATGTAACCTATGCGAGGCCAAAACTGGAATATGCAGCCCCCTTTTGGAATCCGCACTTGAAAAAGCACATAGCTAAGCTTGAAAAAGTTCAAAGACATGCCACGAAACTGGTGCCAGAAATACGCAATCTCAGTTATGATGAGAGGCTGAGGGAATTAGACTTACCATCACTCGAAGCTAGAAGAGTAAGGGGGGATATGGTGGCAGTCTTTAAATTCCTTCATGGTTATGATAGAGTGGATAGGGATCGATATTTCGATATGGCTGGCTCTAGAACTAGAGGTTATAGTTTGAAGCTTCGTAAGAAAACTTCTTTGCAGGATGTAAGGAAATACTTTTTCAGTGTAAGAGTAGTTGATAATTAGAATTCGCTAAGCGAGGAGGTAGTTAATGCTATCTCAATCCATAGTTTTAAGGACAGGTATGATAAGTATCAGTAAGTCTAAAATGGAACCGATGAGGAGACGGGAAGATACGAGCTTTGGGCTCTTTCCCGTAAACACAATTAGGTAATCACAATTAGGTAATCACACACACACACACACACACACACACACACACACACACACACACACACACACACACACACACACACACACACACCACTCATCAGTTTCCTTGACCAGCATAGTTTGCAAAGTTATGGAGAAACTACTAAGGAAACATATCTCTCTTCTCTTGGAATCCTTCAACTTTTTGTCAGTGAGGCAACATGGCTTCAGAGAAGGTAGATCAACAGTAACAAACTTATTAGAATTTTATGATGAGGTAAGCCAAATCTTACAGGAAAGAGAGGGCTGGGCAGATTGCATATTCGTAGACTTCCAGAAAGCGTTTGACACTGTTCCACATGGGAGACTTATTAGGAAGCTGCACTCAATGGCTAGAATAGGTGGAAATGTTTTGGAATGGATAAAAACTTACTTAGAAGGAAGGGAACAGAGGGTTAGAGTAAGACACTCAGTGTCTGAATGGAGAAGAGTTAGTAGTGGAGTTCCACAGGGTTCAGTTTTAGGGCCACTTTTGTTCCTTGTATATGTAAATGACCTACCAGAGTCTGTAAATTCATTCATGAATATGTTTGCAGATGATGCAAAGATTGTGAAGAAAGTAAAAAACGAGAACAATGGTAGAGAACTTCAGGAGGATCTAAATAATCTGCATGAGTGGTCAGAAAAGTGGCTAATGAAATTCAATACTTCAAAATGTAAGGTAATGAGAATGGGTACAAGTGCAAGAAGGCCCAAGCTTGACTACTCGGTGGCTGGAGTACAACTTCAAGAGACAGAAAATGAGAGAGATCTAGGAGTAAACATACTGGCAGATTTGTCTCCAGAAATACATATAAATGGCATAGTAAGGGCAGCATATGCATTCTTATCAAATGTAAGGGTAGCCTTCAGGCACATGGACAAGGAAATGTTCAGAAATATTTATGTAACCTATGTGAGGCCAAAACTCGAATATGCAGCCCCCTTTTGGAATCCGCACTTGAAAAAGCACATAGCTAAGCTTGAAAAAGTTCAAAGACATGCCACGAAACTGGTGCCAGAAATACGCAATCTCAGTTATGATGAGAGGCTGAGGGAATTAGACTTACCATCACTCGAAGCTAGAAGAGTAAGGGGGGATATGGTGACAGTCTTTAAATTCCTTCATGGTTATGATAGAGTGGATAGGGATCGATATTTTGTTATGGCTGGCTCTAGAACTAGAGGTCATAGTTTGAAGCTTCGTAAGAAAACTTCTTTGCAGGATGTAAGGAAATACTTTTTCAGTGTAAGAGTAGTTGATAATTGGAATTGGCTAAGCGAGGAGGTAGTTAATGCTATCTCAATCCATAGTTTTAAGGACAGGTATGATAAGTATCACTAAGTCTAAAATGGAACCGATGAGGAGACGGGAAGATACGAGCTTTGGGCTCTTTCCCGTAAACGCAATTAGGTAATCAATTAGGTAATCACACACACACACACACACACACACGAAATTGGTGCCAGAAATACGCAATCTCAGTTATGATGAGAGGCTGAGGGAATTAGACTTACCATCACTCGAAGCTAGAAGAGTGAGGGGGGATATGGTGACAGTCTTTAAATTCCTTCATGGTTATGATAGAGTGGATAGGGATCGATATTTTGAAATGGCTGTCTCTAGAACTAGAGGTCATAGTTTGAAGCTTCGTAAGAAAACTTCTTCGCAGGATGTAAGGAAATACTTTTTCAGTGTAAGAGTAGTTGAAAATTGGAATTTGCTAAGCGAGGAGGTAGTTAATGGTATCTCAATCCATAGTTTTAAGGACAGGTATGATAAGTATCACTAAGTCTAAAATGGAACCGATGAGGAGACGGGAAGATACGAGCTTTGGGCTCTTTCCCGTAAACACAATTAGGTAATCACACACACACACACACACACACACACACACACACACACACACACACACACACACACATATATATATATATATATATATATATATATATATATATATATATATATATATATATATATATATATATATATAACTCTTTTCAAGACTACCAGACTTATTCCGTAAATTCCTTTTTGGGTGAGACATATGAGGTCAAGCTCCTTTCATCACTGTGATGGGACTCTTTCAACTGAAAGAATACTCCTCGACACGTATTTTTTATTTCTTATTTATTTATTTGTCATCGAGGCTGGGCAAGCATTCAGAGACTACACGTCCACCATCAGGATGGTTAAACAAACACTGTCTGCAAGAAACGACTCAAATATTCAATTAGTATTTATTTTCCTAGGTGCTGCTCCTTGGAATCTAGTGTAATAAACAGATGTGGCGATATTTCTGGAGACATATATTATAATTGTTCAAAGGAATAAATATTATGCTCAAAACTTTAAATTGCTTTGGTTCAGATTCCTTGGTCAGCAATCTTGAATACAATCTCTCTGAAGCTGTTTATGTCATATATCTAGAGAAATTTGCTAATCTATCATTCTCTGTCTGTCTATATATATATATATATATATATATATATATATATATATATATATATATATATATATATATATATATATATATAATATATATATATATATATATATATATATATATATATATATATATATATATATATATATATATATATATATATATATATATGATTTTAAAGCATATATAAAATATACTTTAAGCCCATTAACTATAGAGTACTGCATACCCACTTAGCTAATTTTCTATTCCTTAATCCAGAATAAATTGAGAAAATATTTAATTATACCAGAAATTATGAAATTATTTAAAATAATTCCATTAAATGATAATTTAATATCCAATTAATATATTCCGTGAAGGAAACTTCGATCTCCACTGCTTGAATAGTTCGAATCAAATAGTGGTTCAATTGATTTCCTAAACCTCCACAATGAAAAAAAATGTACTGTATATTCAAGCCCTTTATATACTTTGAATATATCATATTCCCAGGCTCTTGTATAATTTAAGTTTTGCAGATTCCAGTTTACTCAATTTAAATTATACATAAAAACAACACAATATAGCTGTTATAGATCTTGTAAAGGGTAAGCCCAAGGTGCTCTAGGGCTATTCATCATTACAAGGCACATCACCCAACCTAACAATTATGGGAATATTTAAGTTTAAATGGGGTTTTGGGGGTTACTTATCATTAAGATTCGTTTTTATACTGTATCTTTTTAGGAAGTAAATTCTCATTTTCAAGAAAATATCATATGTTCAAAACCGCACTACTTACATCCGCAAAAGATGAAGGCCCACTGCCCACCATTTCTATAAAATCTAAAGGAGGTAAATAAAGCCAGCAACTATATATATTTATTTATTGACGTTTAACCATATACATTACATTGCACATCGCTAATTACACTGCTCATCCATATGGTAATGTGTTTATATATCTTTTTTTTTTTTTTTGAGCAAACTCCTCTAACGAAAGACGCGTCTGACATAGCCTATTATTACTTTAAAATTCTCTTTGTTGTGTTTATTTGCTTGAATATAAGAAAATTACTTATAAATTCCAAAGAACTGGTTGACATTATTCTAAGAGCACACCACTGAAAGTGGATAGCACTGAAGACCTTGAGAGAGAAGAAAATGAAGAAGGTAGTCTTGATACTCCTTTTGTAAGTATAGTCACTCTCAAACGATCTTTGTACCTCTAGTTAGTTTTATCCGGAAGAGTTTCTTGGTCGAATCTGTAAGCTGGTGTCACTTAAGAGATAGTTTTTATAAGTAAAAAAATTGAGGACAAAATTATGGTACTATAATACATCTTACAAAATGGATACCACTGCAGGGGTAGAATGTGCAAAGATGTTCACTTAGTTTATTAAGAGACTGCAAGAGCATCTCTTCCACTTACAAGTTCCAGGGAAATTTTTGGAGTTGGCAGTACAGTATATCCTATTTCATTCTCTTACTCATATTATTAAAAGCTATGAAGGGAGGATATTAAAATCTCCCTTTTTTGTTTTGCTATCCTGGCTTCAACCATGTAAATGGCATAAGAAAATAAAAGCAACACAAAATAAAATATACATTATATGATTCTTATCTCTGGAAATCCATTAGAATTTATTATGTAGTAGGTAGGCCCATGGCACCAGCCACCCGTAGTGATACTCAAGCTGAAGGTTTTTTAAACTTGAATAGGGCTGTTGGGAATAGTTCGATGCTTAGTCTTCCTTCAGTTATGGTTCTATTTCTATGCCTACATCTACACTGAATATTTTGGATATTGTATACAATTCTCTTCCTATCTCCCCACATCTGACAAATCACAACATTCTCCATCTCTATTTCTATTTACCTTGTTTTCTTCATGCACAGGCCCGATGAGGGCAGTTTTATTTCATTTTTATGACCGTCCTGGTGTCACAATCATAAAAAAAAATATACAGTATACAGTATATATAGAAAGAAAAATGTGTTAATACCTTTTGACAAAATGTGCAATGTGCATTCTGATTGTCAAATTATTGCATCTACAGCAGTCAGAATTTCTTGACATGGAATCATAAAACATTAATTTCTATGATTGATGGTCATATCTGAATCATCTAAATCAAACTATAAACAGAATAGTAAGGATATCTTGCAAGATATTATACAACGTACATTTCCTATTCCTGACATGCTGGGCTTAGTTCCAACGATGTTAGCTGAATTTTGTTGATCAACTCATAACTAGGTGTAACTCTGTTTCTGCCTTGCCTTGTTGATGAATATCATGCTGAGGTCTTTATAATATATATCAATAACTGTCTTAAGTAGCTGAAAGTAGCTTATGAATTTGTAAAGGTAACTGGGCATGTTGAAAAAACCCTATTTCCTAGATTCCTTTGCTACATTTGTAATTCTGCTGGTTAAGAAATATTTTTGATAAGAAGAGAGGAATTACAACACACTTTTAGCAACAACTAAAGGCACTCATCTCATAGACATGACCAAGGACAGATTAATATCGACCTTTAAAGAAATTAATATTGTTCGTTCATTAAGAAAAAATAAAATTCTTGTAGATATATGAAATGGAAGGATACTTGAGTGCATACACACTGTCAAGAAAAATACTAATAAAATTACTACTAATGCTGTATGGATGCTAAATCTACATAAAAACTAATCTGATGCATTTGCAGTTACTGTTATTCAACATGAAAATTGTTAAGAAAATATGGGCTTAAAACAACTTAAAAATATTACACAGCAGACATTATCTGAGGCCTAAGATAAAATGTACCATACACTTTTCCAGTGCAGATACTGACAAGAATGTTAAAATATGTAATGGAGACTGCTCCTGTGTAGAAACAGGGATTTTGATATGATATTTACAAATATCCAAGAATATTCATATAATTTTCATGACATCATAAAATGTGTTTAGTATCTTTCTAAGCCTTATTACATTGTTGGTGTCCAAAGGAAGCCATTAGATATCCAGCCTTCATGATATCGGCTGAATTTTTTGCAGGAAAACAGGATATGAAAGGAAGTAAGCATGCCGAGGTCAGATGGGTAAGCAGACAGAGTCAACATACTAGACAATACAATAGTCCACTTCCCTTCTGACCAGACTTCAAAATAATGAAAACTTCAAAATGCTGCTCTCCAGTTGGGCTGAAACATAATCCTTCTTGATAAAAAAATCATTTACCATTTTCCCCTCAAATCTGACTTAGACAAGTTTTCATAGCACAATAATCTTTCTTACAATAATTATACTGTTGGAGTTCACAAAAATGTTTATCAAAAACATGTTGCAACCAAGCTTAAGCTATGTCTAACCTAGCCTACCTCACAGCACACTTCATAAAACATTTTACACATTACATTTACCTTTCTGACATCAGTAACAATTCTGGGATACAAAGCGCAGATAAGTATGAGAATAGTAAAGGACACCATCACATGCCAAATGTGTTGCATTATACCTAGTTATGATCCTGATCTACAACAATGAGAAAAATTAAAATAGGGTACAGATAATGTTCGTCAAGAGATGATGTGATACAAAGATTATACAAGTGGAATTCTAAAACTTATATTTCTATTTACATTGGGAAGGGAGTTGCTTAATAAAATAGCTGTATGTGTTTTACCTAACTATACATACTGACAATCAAAAAACAAGATATGAAAATTATTGGAAATAAGGCTGGCTTGAAAACTGATTGCCTCAAGGGGTTGCTAAATGTACGTTGAAATTTTTTTTACAGGACATATTCTTGCAAAGATCAACCTGAGACAGTTAGAAAGTTGCTTAAAGGCAGCATGAAAATAAGCAATGTAACACAATTGACGCATGAGTTATGAAAGAGTAAGAAAGGGTAAAAGCCATCCATCCATATACATGAGCCATTTTTCCCCTTATAAGGAGAGTGGCTGAGTTATGAAAGAGCAAGAAAGGGTAAAAGCGCCTTTGGTAAAAAGATAATTCAGAATATTAGTACTGTACTTGAAGTTATGATAGTTCAAGGTACTCATATATATATATATATATATATATATATATATATATATATATATATATATATATATATATATATATATATATATATATATATATATATATAATATATATATATCGAAAAACTGTTTTCGTGAAACGGCGCTAAACTGAAATGAAAAAAATGATAAAGTAAATGGGAAAATATTAAAATTGTCATGCACATATAAGACTCTCAGAGAGCATAAAAAGCTGCTGAGATTCTGATATTAATGTACTGAAAGGACTGGAATCAGCCAAGCAAGCTGAAACTGCAAAATGGTTTGGTATTATTTTAACAGAAAACTGGGGGCATCAGTATCTCAGTGGTAGAGCAGCGAGTTGGGATGTCAAGCTTGACTAATACAGGATTGATCCAGCCGCAGAGCATTGGGAAGGGCATCCAGCCTTAATATCCCGGCTCGACCTCCATTAGAATGAAGACTAAGTGCTGACACAATATATTATTTTATTGGAAAACTCACTACCAACATCTGTCATATACAGGATATCATAAAACACTCACTAAGGAATGGCAATTTACATATAAGACATTAAGTGTTTAACTCTCTGGTAATGTAACCATCTTGGAGCAATCTTCAATAATAAATCTGACAAATGGCATGTCCTATTAGAGCTATGAGGGCCACACAAAGCTGGACTGTCTCATATACAAAGTGAAAAACAGGGTACTATTGAAAACGACAAACAAACAAACATGAATCTTGACTCTGCTTATTCTGGGGATTGCTTCTATGAGCAAGATATTGCTTTCCCTCTCCATCCTATCTCAACTACCTAATAAGACATTGTATCTCTGATCTACCTCACTTAGGCTACCCTGAACAGGACATTCCTTCCCTAACCCACACCAATATCTACCATTTACTGTGAACAATAGCACTGCTACCCGGTGCCACCATAATTCGAAATTTTATAATCTCCGAAATAAGACCTTTTGTATCCACCCACCATAAATGAGATCCAAAAAGACATTAAACTTATATCTAGTACAAGAAAAATACATAATTGCTAAAAAATAAATAAATAAATAAATAAATGAATTTCTGAACATAACTAAAATTTGAGAACTCATTTGTGCCACAAAAAGGGGTCTAATGGACGGATTGCATTGTGTTGCTTGAAGAAGGTGGAATTTAAATGCTGATACACTAACTCATTAACAAAATAATCTGAAAATCAATTTTAGTATTCAAGACAGGAGATATAATCATGTAAGTTAAACAGACAAACATACAAATAAAAGGTCTTAATTCTTACAAAAAATAATGTACAAAATCACAAGTCTCTAGAGAGCTAGTGAAATATTTTATCACTGGATATGAAAGATTTTAATATATTTAGAGCAATATTTGAAAACATCGAGATATTTGAAAACTTTTAAAGATTGAGTTGAATAACGATTTTCAAGTCAGATTGCCTGACTGGAAGAGAACGTGATAAGACTAATCACTGTGGTAACTTCTGAGAACCATCAATGGCTGATTTTGATTAGTCATATTAATATCAGTTTTAGGCCATGATTAAATATGCGTGTGAATTGACCACTGTGTATCAATTTAACTTCATAATATAATCTTGGTTACAGTTTGCTTCACATTTTCTGTCAGGTTAGCTCTCTACTTAAGTTCTAATCCAATACACAAAATGTTCGATTACTGAACATGTCAAAACATGACCCTATTCAGGTTAATTCCTCTTCCAAAACGATTACAGGTAGTCGACATATGTTTTGAAATTTGCATTCAATTGCAGTCCTCTGATTTATAAATAGAACTTTTTTTTCATGAACTTTGTTTCCCATTAGTGTAATCTCATTTAGATATTTTATTTTAATTAAATGTTTTCATCAGTAGTATACAGTATCTCTGTTCTCACAATGTTTACTCTTCTTCCCCTGCTTCTATACCACAGTTACAGTGGAATACCCATACAAAGATCCTCTAATCTGGACAACATTTTTCACATGAAATACAACTAACTGGACTATGGCGTCAGATTTCAAAGACTGCATATGCTGTAGATGGGGCAAACAAGTCCATTTTATCCTATTCCTCCTTTATTTAGAACTCTTTAAGTATATTTAATTAATTTATGATTTTGGTGCGAATATTCATTAGGAAGGATAGGTTATATGATCCCATAAATTAGAGTAGACAGCAGTCATGAAGGAATGCACGGTAGCTCCTTCCAACACATAATTTTTGATATATGAACCTGCAAACTATGTAAGCAGACAGAATTTAAAACCTGACTAAAGCTAAGTTAACATTAATATACACACTGAACATGAGTACCTGCTTTAATTAGAATATCACCTGCAAGTACCTGTAGTATTGTAAAATGTGTAATGTCCCTCTGAGTGACTAGCAAGAGTTTCCATTCATGAAGGAACATGTCATCAAAGCAAAAAAAAAATATTTATGCATAAAATCTGAGGGTAATTCTGTGGAGATACCAAAATGAAGACTCGAAACGAGAGTGTTTGTATAGCAATATATAATATGAATATGTCTTAAAGCTATTTACTTCACTTGAACAAGTTAAACTTGTATTTATTTTTTCTACTATCCAACACCCCTTACACATACATATCAAAATAAATAAAAACTTGTATTATTTTGGTGGGTATGACTAACACTCCTTCATTCTACTGGCAGTGAAATGATTCTCAGTATTACCTAGTCACTATATATAAGCAAGTGTCATATCATTATATGGCACATAGAGAAACGTACTTATGAAGTGTTCATGTACACATTTTCGTCAAATAACCTCTAATGAAGTCTTTGTTTCATTCCATGAACTCAGCCTCTATGGGGCACCATATCTGGGACTGAGAAAATAAAAACTTACTATATTTGTACACTTTGTAGGAAACTCAAGACATTTTTAATTTCTTTCATATCAAGTGTTTTGATGTTGATAGTCTGGCTACCTCCTTGAAAGGAGTGAGCGAAGGACAAGAGGCCCAAAGATCATCTTCATATTCTTAGTATTTCCTTTGGGAGCAACCAGGATACTGCCAAGACACCTATCATTAAGGCCAAGGACTTGACAGAGATTTGCACACTCTTAGAAGCGGAATTGCAATAGGACCAGTCACAGGAACACACTTCTCGCGTCAGTGCAATGGTCTTGTAGGTTTCACAGCTGTTGGTGATGATGGTGCTTTTCGTAGCGCAGTTGCGGTGAAAGCTCTCCAATTCTCCTGTAAGAATTGGAACTATGAACATACGTACCAAGATCAAACTTAAGAATATCTAATAACAGACTGTAGAATTTGTTAATTAAATGATACGTTCATACTTAATGGTTTCCATAATATTATTACAAAGGTGAGATTTTGAACCCTCATCATTTTAAGTTCTTCATTAATTACTAAACCTATTTCCCAACAAATTTTTTTTAGAATTTTCCATTCTGCTTCACAAACAAAAAGCATTTTAATAAAATTATCAAATGAATGTGTGTATGAGCTAATACTCTTTCATTATCAAAATTTACAATATAGCACAAACAACACTGTGCAAAGCAGGTGGAAAAAAAATGCAATTATCACATACTACAACATTTTCCAGTGACAGCCATTAGTAGTAAATACAGAAAACTAGAAATTAATAACCTAAGTCCAAAAAGTATTCAAAAAGTTGAATTTCTTCATACTTCTCTGCCCCTATTTAACTAGCCAGGTAGATACGTCTTCACTACTAGTTACGGATCAAGTGATGATAACGACTCCCGGTACATTAAATAATACTGTACCTTAAATTGTTAGGTTAATGCCTAACCTAATCTATGCTGACCTAACCCACCCTACCTAACAATTTACGGGATTATTCGATGTACTTTGAATCGTTATTTTTACTTGATTCAAAATTACGTCATTAACAACCAATCATAATCCTCTCTTTTAAAATGAAAAAAATCAATAGCTTAATCGGGTACCATAAAAATAACAAGTAGCATAACTGCTGCATCAACGCCTACCTAGAGGTGAAAACATTTCATTAACATCAGCGAAAAAGTCATTAAGAAATTTTAGGATCGTTAACACGAGCAAACAAAATTCATTTAAACTAATAGTTTTTATGATATCATCTGTTTAAAAATGGTTTCTTATACAATGAGTACCATTAAATTATATTCGAGGTTTGTTTATATATCTACTAAACACAGGGGCCCATCTCCCTTATAAGGAGGGTGACCGAGTCAAAGAATATCCTCTAGTCTTCGCAGGGAAATTCGAAGAGTCGACTTTTACGGCAGGTAGGGGAACATGAAAACGATATATTTGCTTCCCATCCCAGGAGAAAGCAACACGCAAATGGGAGTAAGATTAAGAGGACGTATGGGGTGAAGCAGATCGGGTTACAGGTGCTAATATAATTAACGCAACCAATTATTGTTTAAAATAAATAAAGATAATGAGGCGTTATTTGGGCTTTGGAATGAAAAATTCGAGCTTTAAAACGAGTAAAAATATATCAACTGAAATTTCGAAAAACATGCGCCCTATTAGCGAGATATTTTACAACTCCGACCAGCATTTTTTCTTTTAACAACCAGTAATCTCGAATAATTAGACTATTCTTTTAGCCTGTCTCTTTCCTATTGTGTATAATTCTCTCTTTTCGGCCTTGTCCTTAAACTTCCACTTTTTTCTTCGTCTTAATGCTTTCTTGTTGCTAGGGCCTCATGTTTTTTCTTTTCCCCTGTCCCGGTGTCATACTCAAATAAAATATAAAATCAGTAACTTCTGGCTTCGGCTGTCGGGTCCCATGGCTTGAGATCTTTGCTCATTTACAATGAGGATGACCCAAGCTGTGTGGTGGGGAAGGGGAATTGGGGTGATCTTAACCCCCAAGGAGCATGGACGAGATGAGGTAAATTAGTTTCTGGTGGGTAATGCAAAGACTCGGTTACATAATTACATGTTAGAGGAATTGCAACCTTGTATCTATACGCATGTTGCTACTATTACCATCATCATTATAGTAATTATTATTATCATCATCATAATTATTATTATTTTAACCTGTCCGTGTCCACCTCCATATGAATGGGGATTAACAGAGAGACAACACGGCAAATTGTTATTCCGACATTAGTTGGAACGCAATCTTAAGGTGAAATTTCTCAGTATACTGCATAATATTAAATTTCTAGAGGCAGCTTATGCCATCTATTGGATTCTACTGACATTTAGAGCAGAAATCGTAACAGGATCAATTCATTATGACGACTCTGGGGGAGAAAATCACTTTCTCACTCACTATCATAAACTAGTCAACATAAATACATCATATTCATTCATGTCATAAAAT
>JAXCGZ010009459.1:85000-90000 GCA_037179515.1 Halocaridina rubra | reverse complement strand
ATATATATATATATATATATATATATATATATATATGCACTAAAACACATTCACACATCAAACCATACATACACTTGAAAAAGCACATAGCTAAGCTTGAAAAAGTTCAAAGACATGCCACGAAACTGGTGCCAGAAATACGCAATCTCAGTTATGATGAGAGGCTGAGGGAATTAGACTTACCATCACTCGAAGCTAGAAGAGTGAGGGGGGATATGGTGACAGTCTTTAAATTCCTTCATGGTTATGATAGAGTGGATAGGGATCGATATTTTGATATGGGTGGCTCTAGAACTAGAGGTCATAGTTTGAAGCTTCGTAAGAAAACTTCTTTGCAGGATGTAAGGAAATACTTTTTCAGTGTAAGAGTAGTTGATAATTGGAATTGGCTAAGCGAGGAGGTAGTTCATGCTATCTCAATCCATAGTTTTAAGGACAGGTATGATAAGTATCACTAAGTATAAAATGGAACCGATGAGGAGACGGGAAGATACGAGCTTTGGGCTCTTTCCCGTAAACACAATTAGGTAATCACATTTATACATCTAAACATCCATAAGCACATACTTACGGAAACGCACGCATGCATACATACACTCATACACATTCCAATATCAAGAGGAAGAGGACAAGCAGATCGTTCTCTGACCGTCTTAATTAAGACCCACTGATAAAAGGTCCCTCTTATTTGATGAAAGACTTCTTCTTTCTCGAGACATTATTAAAAGAAGATCTCTCACATGATCTAATATTCTGAACTTCCTTAAAAAAAAAAAAAAAAAAAAACTCTTAATGGAGAAACTCTTGAATCAGCTCATTGAATAGAGTGCCTGATTCTCACCCAGGAGGGCCGCGAGTTCTGATTTTAAAACGCGCCTCGTACAAGTTTCCTTTCTACGAAAGAGCCATCACAGGATCCCATCTACGAGAACTCGAGTTTGACTTCTCAAATGTGGTTTATGTTGCTTTTTTCTCTTCGCCAGAGGCATTATGGGAGACGGAGAGAATGATGGTGTCCCTTATGTGGTTTGTGGTTCATGTAATCTCGGCAGACTTAGTGAGTACACCCTTAGATATGCAGAGTCTATAGTAGAACAGTATCTTCGAGAGTTTGGGTGATCATATGGGGAAAGCTGACTCTTCCAGCGGGTAATAAATATATAAATGAATGAATAAATGAATTTACAGCAATGCTGCAAAACCCAATCCTAAACTTATATATTGTTCCACTACTAACTCCACACATCTAATGTTGTGTACTCTGTATATCTCATGATGTAGAAGTCATATAATTCTACTTTATTCAGGTTTTCCAATGTTCACAAGAGGCCGCGGTGTCTCACCAGTCTCTTGGAGACCTGTGATGGGTTTTAGCTAAAGATTTTTAGGCCGGGTACCCTTCCTGACAACAACACTCTCCAATGATCCGGGTTTAGGCCCGTTACCCAGATGATGCGACTTGCTCCTCCAGCGGCTGATTTGTAATAAGGTTTTATAATTATAAGTAAAAATATCTCTCTCTGGCAAAACGTCTGCCTCCATTCATCTACTTTAAAACTCAGCAGTAAGAGGAGAAGGAGGAGGAGGAGGAGGAGGAGGAGACGGGGTCGAGGAAGAGGAAATAAAGGAGGAGGAATGAGAGGAGGCGGGGTTGAGGAAGAGGAAATAAAGGAGGAGGAGGGGGAGGAGGAGGAAGAAAGTGGGCAGGAAAAATTATACGAAGAGGAGGAGGAGGAGGAAAGAGAGTAAGAGAAAGAGTAAAGACGATGGGGGAGGACAATAAAGAAAGAGGAGGGATAAAAAAAGGAGGAGGAAAAAGCAGAAGAGAAGTAGTAGAGGGAAAGGAAGATGGAATGAATTAAAGAAGGTGGAAGGAAGAATTAGATGAGCAAGGAAGAGCATTGGGAGTAGGAGAAGGAAGAAGTAGAAGAAGAGAGGAAGAGTTATAATCTGGAGGATGATGATAAGTAATAGAAAGAAGGAGGAAAAAGAGAGGATTAAAGAGGGTTCAGAAAGAGGATCAAAGAAATAAGGTCCTTAGAATGAGGAGGATAGAAAAGAAGGTGATTAAGAAAGCGAGGATATGGGAGATATGAGGAAGAGAAGAGGATCTGGAGAGAGATAGAGGAATATTTGATAGAAAACGAGAACACAGAAGAGAATGGACGATTAAAGAGAAGAGACAGTGGGTAATAAATGAAAACTGAATCAAGAAAAAACGAATAAATAAATAGATAAATGAAAATAATAACAAAAACTACTACTACTACTATTACTACTACTGCTACTACTACTACTACTAATAATAATATATGTTAAAATAATAGTAATAATAATAATAATAATAATAATAATAATAATAATAATAATAATAATAAGAAGAAGAAGAAGAAGAAGAAGAAGAAGAAGAAGAAGAAGAAGAAGAAGAAGAGAAGAGGGCATATCTAATTTCAACTAGAGAGCAAAGAGAGCTCTTTTTTTTTTAAAGGGAGCGGGGGGGGGGGGCTGGCGATGGGGGGGGTGTCCCTCTGTGAGTGTGTGTATCCGTTTCGACAGAACCCGTCCTCGGGATTCTTTATTTCCAGTTATTAGCTTTTCTTGGGTGACACCTACATCAACCACCATCCCAAAAATTCAGGTTTACTCAGCCCATTATGAAAGCTACGAGGGAAGGAAGGGTTTTCTGGTAGTCATACGAAGGTAAAGCCGTATGCATGTATGTATGTATGTATGTACGTATGTACATACGTACGCACGCATTTTGTGTGATTACCTAATTGTGATTACCTAATTGTGTTTACGGGAAAGAGCCCAAAGCTCGTATCTTCCAGTCTCCTGATCGGTTCCATTTTAGACTTAGTGATACTTATCATACCTGTCCTTAAAACTATGGATTGAGATAGCATTAACTACCTCCTCGCTTAGCGAATTCCAATTATCAACTACTCTTTTACACTGAAAAAGTATTTCCTTATATCCTGCGAAGAAGTTTTCTTACGAAGCTTCAAACTATGACCTCTAGTTCTAGAGCCAGCCATATCAAAATATCGATCCCTATCCACTCTATCATAACCATGAAGGAATTTAAAGACTGTCACCATATCCCCCCTCACTCTTCTAGCTTCGAGTGATGGTAAGTCTAATTCCCTGTGTGTGTGTGTGTGTGATATATATATATATATATATATATATATATATATATATATATATATATATATATATATATATATATTCTATCTATCTACCTTGGCTGTTTCCCCCATTGGGGGGGGTAGCGGACATTAAAAAAGAAACAATACGGGGATTTCTTTGCTCTACGGGCAATGACGAGGGAGCTAGCGAACGTTCAGATGGCACTGCTGGAGTGCCACAGCCCATCCTCCCAGCTCTTCCACAACCTGTGTCGCTTCATAATGCCAACTCCCCTACCACAGGGCTACGTCTGTAAGATACAGCCCTGTGGTAACAGCAGATGCCAATTAGAGTTGTGTCACAATCGCTCGCCACTCATTCCTATTCCTAGCATGCTCACTTGCTTCCCTAACATCCATCCTCCTATCATTCAGGGCTCTCCTTACTCCATCCATCCACCCAAACCTAGGCCTACCTCTAGCATTTCTCCCATCAACTCTCGCATTCATCACCTTTTTCAGCAGTCTTTCATCATCCATCCTCTCCACATGGCAAAACCATCTCAGAACATTCATATCTACTCTGGCTGCCAATTTTCTCATCACACCCATTCTTGCTCTCACCACTTCATTCCTAACCCTATCCAACTGAGATACACCAATCATACTCCTCAGGCCTTTCATCTCAAACACATTTAGTTTCCGTCTCTCACTTACTTTAATACCCCATAACTTTGATCCATACATATCAGCTGGCACAACCACTTTCTCATGAAAAACTTTTCTAACATTCATTTCCAACCCTATACTCTTCATCACTCCTTTCAAAGCACCCAACACTTACATCCTTCATTCACTCTGTGACACACATCTGCTTCCACTCCACCATTTGCAGCTATAACCGAGCCTAAATACTTAAACTGATCAACTTCCTCAAGTGTCTCTCCATTCAACAAAACATTCAATCCAGCACCATCCTCATTTCTGGTACACCTCATAACCTTATTCTTTCCCACGTTCACTCTCAACTTCCTTCTCTCACACACCATTCCAAATTCTGACACTAACTAACACAGCTTCTCCTCTGACTCTGCCACCACCACAGTATCATCTGCAAACAGCAACTGATTCAGCTCCCACTCGTTATCATCCCTATCTACCATTCTCAAACCTCGACCAAGAACTCGCTCATTCACCTCTCTTACGACTCCATCAATATACAACTTGAACAGCCATGGTGACATCACACATCCCTGCCTCAGTCCCACACTCACTGGAAACGACTAACTCACTTCATTACCTACTCTAACATAAGCTCTACTGCCCTCATACAAACTCTTCACTGCTTGCAACAGTCTACCAT
The DNA here is from genome assembly GCA_037179515.1 of Halocaridina rubra. Taxonomy (NCBI): domain Eukaryota; kingdom Metazoa; phylum Arthropoda; class Malacostraca; order Decapoda; family Atyidae; genus Halocaridina; species Halocaridina rubra. The sequence continues at coordinate 85,506 of JAXCGZ010009459.1, read as the reverse complement.
CAATTAAACATAACCTCAAAACATTCCACTTTGCCTCTCTATCACTCTATCATACGCTTTCTCCAGATCCAAAAATGCAAAATACACATCCTTACCCATTGCTAAATATTTCTCACATAACTGCCTAATTATAAAAATCTGATCTATACAACCTTTACCTCTCCTAAAACCACTCTGCACTTCCGCGATCACATTTTCTGCTTTATCCCTAGTCCTATTAATCAGTATCCTACCATACACTTTTCCTACCACACTCAACAAACTTATACCTTTAAAATTACTGCATTCATACACATCTCCCTTACCTTTGTATAGGGGCACTATACAAGCAACCACCCATTCCACTGGCACCATTGACAATATAAAGCTTATATTAAACACTCTCTAACCATTCGAATGCAATCACACCCCCTTCTTTCAACATCTCCCCTATCACACCATCCATTCCAGGTGCTTTACCTGCTGTCGTTTCATCCAATACCCTTTACACCTCCTCTCTTGTAATC
>JAXCGZ010009459.1:75000-80000 GCA_037179515.1 Halocaridina rubra | reverse complement strand
ACGGAATAAATGAGACCCAAAATATAAATTAATGGTTTAAGACCTTACAATAAAGTATTAAATTGAGACCCAAAGTCTGTACCTGAATTTTGAGACCTAGAATGACCATCCAAGGAATGAGACCCAATATGAATAATAGAGGCTTAAGACCCAAAATATATAACAATTTTGAAACCCAACAGGAATAAAACTGAAATCGAAATTAAAGTTTGAGAACCGAAATTATAATTAAGGACTTGTGCTTCAGAATACGTTGCTAACACCTAAAATAATCATCAAAATATTAAGTCATGAAAAGATATATGATATTTTATACCCAAAATACACATTACATTTTTGGACTCAAAATAAATATAAAATATTCTACTCCAAACACCCACTATGTGTATTAAATATTATGCCCAAAACAATTTACCAAATTTTGGAGGCCCATTTATACGATATTTTGAAACCTCTCAAAAATAGTAAAATATTTGCAACTAAAAACAAATATACTATTTTAGACATAAAATATGTATTAAATTCTTTAGACTCAAAATGACTATAAACATTTTGGGGCCCAAAATAAATATTTAAGTTTTGAGATCCAAATAAATATAGAGTATTTTAGACCCAAAATATGCATTAACATTTTTGAGACCCAAAATAAATATAAAATAATTCAAACCTAAAACACATTAAGTTTTCGAGTCCGAAATAAAAAAAATAAATAATTAGACCCTAAAAGTACATAGTAAATTTTGAGGGAAAAAATAATTAAAAAAAAAAATAAAATAAAAACAAAATATATATATATATATATATATATATATATATATATATATATATAATATATATATATATATATATATATATATATATATATATATATATTGATTGATTGATTGATTTTTGAGACAAGATAATTATCACACATATGAAAAAATATATACAAAATACATAAGACCTAAAATAACTGGAAAATCTTTTAGACCAAACATATATCAAGTTTTTGGGACCCAAAATAATTATTAAATATTTCAAACGAGAAATAAAACTCCAGTATATATTAAACCCAAAATATATATGACATATTTTAAATCTAATTTATATACATTAAATTTTTAAGACAGAAGATAATCTCTAAATCTTAAGACCAAAGTAAATATAAAATATTATTTTTCGGGACCCAAAATTATTATTTTTTTAATCATTATGATCACATTACCTGTCATTAGTGTTTTGGTGATAATAGTTATCATCGGAGCTATTTCCTTTGTAAATCTGATAAGTTATCTGCGCTAATGAATTTAATAGTCTTCTATAATGCTCTATCTATCTATCTAGACATATGGGCACATGAATAGACACATAAAAATAATAATAATAATAATAATAATAATAATAATAATAATAATAATAATAATAACAATTTAACGGAAACATAAACTAGGACGTAGGCACGCTCAAACAAACACATCTATAGCAACAAAAATGATACACAACAGTGGTCATTAATAAAAAATAAATAAATAAATAAAAAATCGTGGAAAAATCTCACTGTCACATCACCTTTAAAACTAAAAGATAAAAGACAAGGCGTTAAGATTAACCGCCCCCCCCAAAAAAAAAATAGAAAAAAACATCTGTTGGCAGCCTTTCAAAGTGGCTGGAGGACAGAGAGGGCAGCCACTTTAATTCTTAAATTCATTCTCTCTCTCTCTCTCTCTCTCTCTCTTTAGAAACGTCTAGCATGAAACTTATCAGGTTAATTTTATTCCATAAAGCTGGAGGCGCCGAGAGCCGGGAAACGCTTTAGTATGATCTGGTCTTCTGGGAAAGTTTTAAGAGATCTGTGATTAGATTTTGGAACTAGGGCAAGGGGGTATTTCTACCTAATTATTTTTATCTAATTGTGCTCACTGGAAACAGCCCTAGCCTTGGTAATTCCCCGTCTCTTGGGCGGTTTCAAATTTTGCTCACTAAAACCTATCATAATTATGTGTGCAAGCATGTGTGAGTACGAAAAGTACGGAGGTATGAAAGCTTAATCATACTCTGCCTATCTATATATCTATCCATTCATATATCTATCTATCTATCTATCTATCTATCTATCTATATATATATATATATATATATATATATATATATATATATATATATATATATATATATATATATATACACACGAAACATATTTTTTATCACTGACCAAGATTCGAATCAAAGACACATGATCAGTATGCCAAGGCGCAACCAACTGTACCGCTGCAAGCATAAGAGATGAGAGAAAGCTCTCAGCTAACTGTATGAGCTAGGAAATCAATACATTCTACTGAATGTCTACGTTTATCTTACTCTGTCTCCCAACCTTGCCTTGCGTTTTCCCATTTAATTCAGATCAATGCTATAGACCCATCTACCATGAACATATAAACACTACTTTTCATTCCTTTCGTAAAGAGTAAAGAATATGCTTTGAGTCGGCCAACCCTATCTCTCTCTCTCTCTCTCTCTCTCTCTCTCTCTCTCTCTCTCTCTATATATATATATATATATATATATATATATATATATATATATATATATATATATATATATATATATATATATGAGAGAGAGAGAGAGAGAGAGAGAGAGAGAGAGAGAGAGAGAGAGGAAATATTGTCCGAGAAAACACTAGGTCCCTTCATCAATTTCCGATCTCCTCCTATCAGTGTACATTACTCTATCAAATTAAAAAAGAAAAAAAAGCGAAAAATAGAAAAACTAAGAACAGAAATAAAAAAAAACTAAGAAAAAAGAACACGCAAAGAGCAAAAATAAAGTAAATGGCAAAGAGAAAAAATGTAATGAAGTATAAAGAGAGCAACATCTTTGCGTAAATGGGAGAGCAAGCAAGAAAAGAAAATTATCAGAGGAAAAATTTCGAAATTCGAGAGAGTAAATGAAGAATGAAGAGAGATGATTGAAAAAAAATGGAAAGATAAAAGTTAATTGAATAATAAAGGGAAAAACAATGGACAGATAGCAAGAAATTAAGAATATATGCATTAAAAAAGGAAAAGAACGGTCAGAGAAATTGAAAATAAATAACCGAATGTAAATAAAAGACTTAAAAAAGAAAGAAAAAAATATGCCTCTTGGCAAAAGAGGAAAATAAAGCGATGGTAAAAAGAGAGAGAAAATTGTGGAGTAAATGAGAAATTGGGGGGGAAAAAAAGTTAGAAAAAATAAATGAGTATTACGTTTCGTTTTTATGGAAAGCGATCTCAAGGGAAGCACTCAACTTCCAGTTGGAGGAGGAGGAGGAGGAGGAGGAGGAGGAGAAAGGAGAGGAGAAGGAGGATAGTAAGGAATAGAAGGCGATGGAGTTGTAGGAAAAGACACAAGGAAGACGAGCAAGCGCAAGAAGGAGGAGGAGAAGGAAGAGGATGAGGGGGAGGATAAAAACGGAGATACTTCGGAATATATATGAGAAGGAATATAAAACTACACGGAGGAGAAAGCTGAGATGAAAAAGGAAGAAAAGGAGATACGAGGAAGAATAGAAAAGTACAGGAAGCTACAAAGAAGAAGAAGAAGAAGAAGAAGAAAAAGAAGAAGAAGAAGAAGAAGAAGAAGAAGAAGAAGGAACATGACGAAAGGAAAAATGGAATATGTAAAAAAAAAAAAAAAAAAAAAAAAAAAAAAACATTCCAGCATTTTTACTATTTTTTTTTTTTTTTTTAACTTGCATAGTTTAATTCCCCGTAAAAGTTTAAAATCTCTCTCCCAGTTTAATCTGCCTAAAGAAAACGAAGGCGAGGGTAGCGGTGTCGGTCATATCCTGGTCCCTGCCTAATTAGCGCACTATGTGACCTCACTACTGGATGTGCGAGGTTAACAGTAGTTTCCTTCATAGAAAATCTACATTAGCAACTACAACAACAACAAATATAACAATACTAATAATAATAACAATAATAATAATAATAATAAAATAATAATAATAATAATAATATACAATAATGATAGTAATAATAATAATAATAATAATAATGATGATAATGATAATAATAATAATGATAATAAAATAATAATAATAATAATAATAATAATAATAATAGCGCACCTTTTTTTTTGTCACAATAGTCCCCATTCGATTGGGGATGGAAATAGATATGGAAGAGCTTAGGGATTAAGGTTGGATGCCTTTCCTAACGCCCCATAGTGCTATCGAACCTATGTTAGTAGCTTCCCGACTCACATACGCTAACACTGATCTACTGCGTCATAATAACAGCAATAATAATAATAATAATAATAATAATAATAATAATAATAATAATAATAATAATAATTCTCATTATTATCATTATTATTATTATTATTATTAGTTATCATTATCATTATCATCATCATAATAATAATAATAATAATAATAATAATAATAATAATAATAATAATAAATCAATTCTGAAGTAAACCATTAAACTTTGGTTTTAAAAATCCTTTCCTATATACATTCGATGTTTTACCAGTATGTCATATATATAGACACAAATACACAAACTTGCAATGAAAACATGCAACTGAGCTCTTCTCAATGCAAATGAGACAGAATTCCTGTCAACACGCAACTAATAGGGCCATTTACGACATCTGAATCACGGAACACACATAGACACACATGCAAGCGCACACACACTTACACACATGCACACGCAGGAATTTGTACATGCTATGCTTAGAACATTCCTGGTTTGAGTTTAAGTTATATCCACAAAAATGAAAGCCCAGGCAATACACTTGAATTGGCATATGCTAAGAATGCGCATCGTTGGACCGCGGTAGACCAGTGGTTAAAGCGCTCGACTTGGGAAGTGACAAACTCTTCTTCGAGCCCACTGTGGGGCGTTAAGAATTACATCGAGCAATAATTCCCCTGCTTCAACCTATCTGCGGCCAGCCCCACTCAAATGGGAAATAATAATGACATAGCGCGATAGATAGATCCATCATACACGTACGGTACT
>JAXCGZ010009459.1:62500-70000 GCA_037179515.1 Halocaridina rubra | reverse complement strand
CCTACACATTCTTCACCTGCATTCAGCAGTATATAAGCAAAGGGAGTTGCATACAAGACATTCCCAGGCTCGTATTCTCACCTGCATTACCATACTTAACTAGCTGTGACAGAGTTAAGTAAGTTAATTAAGATGTTTAAAGTTAAAGGGAATGGTGATAATATGTTTGCATTTGTCGGTAGCGCACATTTGCTTCTTTCTGTAATTTATGCATTTTCACACAAACACATATGTACCTATTTGCAAACTCAGGTGTTCACGTTTCTTTGTTCAAATGAGTGGATGAGCCTGTGTGCGTGTGGAACACACACACACACACACACACACACACACACACACACACACACACACACATATATATATATATACAAATAAGCACACTACATATGTGAAAACATGAATAATTTTTCACCCCGACCGAGACTTGAACCTAGGACTTATAATTACTAAGTCAAGGCGCTACCAACTACACACCAAAGAGGGTTAAAAGGTATCCAACCTTATAGCTTATATCTGCTATACTTAGGAATGAATGAATTCTATCTGAATGCCACTGTGTTCGTATTACAGATTCCCCAACCTCAGTCGTGGCTTCATTTTCGGATATCATTCAATTCCCAATCTCATTCGGGATTTACAATAACCATATAAGTACATTACATATGTGAAAACATGAATCATTTTTTACCCCGACCGGCACTTGAACCTAGGACTTATAATTACTAAGTCAAGGCGCTACCAACTACACACCACGGAAGGTTAAAAGGAATCCAACCTTATAGCTTATATTTGCTATACTTAGGAATGAACGCATTATATATGAATGCCACTATGTTCATATTACAGATTCCCCAACCTCACTCGTGGCTTCATTTTCGCATTTATTTCAATTCCCAATCTCATTCGGGCTTTACAATAACCAAATAAGCACATTACATATGTGAAAACATGAATCATTTTTTACCCCGACCGGGACTCGAACCTAGGATTTATAATTACTAAGTCAAGGCGCTACCAACTACCCACCACAGAAGGTTAATAGGAATCCAACCTTATAGCTTATATCTGCTATACTTAGGAATGAACGCATTCTATCTGAATGCCACTATGTTCATATTACAGATTATCCAACCTCACCCGTGGCTTCATTTTCGCATTTAATTCAGTTCCCAATCTCATTCAGGCTTTACAATAGCCAAATAAGCACATTACATATGTAAAAACATGAATAATTTTTTACCCCGACCGGCACTTGAACCTAGGACTTATGATTACTAAGTCAAGGCGCTACCAACTACACACCACAGAAGGTTAAAAGGAATCCAACCTTATAGCTTATATCTGCTATACTTAGGAATGAACGCATTCTATCTGAATGCCACTATGTTCATATTACAGATTCCCCAACCTCACTCGTGGCTTCATTTTCGCATTTAATTCAATTCCCAATCTCATTCGGGCTTTGCAATAACCAAATAAGCACATAACATATGTGAAAACATGTGCTTATCAGGTTATATTAAAGCCCGAATGAGATTGGGAATTTAATTAAATGCGAAAATGAAGCCACGAGTGAGGTTGGTGAATCTGTAATATGAACATAGTGGCATTCAGATAGAATGCGTTCATTCCTAAGTATAGCAGATATAAGCTATAAGGTTGGATTCCTTTTAACCTTCTGTGGTGTGTAGTTGGTAGCGCCTTGACTTAGTAATTATAAGTCCTAGGTTCAAGTGCCGGTCGGGGTAAAAAATGATCCATGTTTTCACATATGTAATGTGCTAATTTGGTTATTGTAAAGCCCGAATGAGATTGGGAATTGAATTAAATGCTAAAATGAAGCCACGAGTGAGGTTGGGGAATCTGTAATATGAACATAGTGGCATTCATATAGAATGCGTTCATTCCTAAGTATAGCAGATATAAGCTATAAGGTTGGATTCCTTTTAACCTTCTGTGGTGTGTAGTTGGTAGCACCTTGGCTTAGTAATTATAAGTCCTAGGTTCAAGTCCCGGTCGGGGTAAAAAACGATTCATGTTTTCACATATGTAATGTGCTTATTTGGTTATTGAAAAGCCCGAATGAGATTGGGAATTGAATTAAATGCGAAAATGAAGCAACGAGAGAGGTTGGGGAACTGTAATATGAACATAGTGGCATTCAGATAGAATGCGTTCATTCCTATGTATAGCAGATATAAGCTATAAGGTTGGATTCCTTTTAATCTTCTGTGGTGTGTAGTTGGTAGCGCCTTGACTTAGTAATTATAAGTCCTAGGTTCAAGTGCCGGTCGGGGTAAAAAATGATTCATGTTTTCACATATGTAATGTGCTTATTTGGTTATTGTAAAGCCCGAATGAGATTGTTAATTGAATTAAATGCGAAAATGAAGCCAAAAGTGAGGTTGGGGAATCTGTAATATGAACATAGTGGCATTCAGATAGAATGCGTTCATTCCTAAGTATAGCAAATATAAGCTATAAGGTTGGATTCCTTTTAACCTTCTGTGGTGTGTAGTTGGTAGCACCTTGACTTAGTAAATATTAGTCCTAGGTTCAAGTCCCGGTCGGGGTAAAAAATGATTCATATATATATATATATATATATATATATATATATATATATATATATATATATATATATATATATATATATATATATATATATATATATATTATATATATATATATATATATATATATATATATATATATATATATATATATATATATATATATATATATATATATATATTTATATATATATATATATATATATATATATATATATATATATATATATATATATATATATATATATATATATATATATATACAGTATATGAACCGGGTTTACGTCATGGACTCCCTTTTCTTAGTAAGGGCTAGGTCGCTGTCTATCTTTGAAGGACTTTGATTTTGGCAGTGTGTGACATATACTTAGAGTGAATGCCCTGTCTAGCCTCATACACTGGCGGGTTTCGAACCGAGGACCTGACAAATCAAAGTCCTACACTATCACTCGGCAACGGCGGCCACACAATCAATATATATATATATATATATATATATATATATATATATATATATATATATATATATATAAATATATATATATATATATATATATATATATATATATATATATATATATATATATATATATTTATTTATGTATGTATGTATGTATGTGTGTGCATTTTTTTTAAGTTATATAAAATAACTGGTAGTTCAGTGAATACTGTACCTTGCTTCCACTTATGGATTACTAAGTTCAACTCCTCTAGGTAGCTAGCATTGCTTCTCTTCGCAAGAGCGATTTGGGAATAAAAAGGAGAGGGCAGTGGTGTTCCTAAGCAGATTCAGCGAGAATACACTGTCATATGATTAGGAGTCAATAACAGAAGAGTATGGTCACGAAAGGTCAAATTGCCCGCCCCGCAGCTCTCACTTTATATTAAAATGCACACACACACATATACACACACGCTCAAGCACACTCACACAGATAATTTATAATAATTAAATAAATGCAAAATGTGACTAAACAACACCGGCTCGTCTGTGAGTACAATAAATAAAAATTATAAATGAATAAACAAATATATAAGATGCACACACACGACACAATACAAAATATCATCGTTGAAAAATTGGCAAATGAACAAGTAAACATAAATAAATAAAAAAAAATAAATTAGATGTATATCACAATAAAAATATATACTAGAAAAATAGACAAATAAAAATATAAAAAAAAAAATGAAAAAATTTCCAATTATTGTTCGGCATTTGATGAGTATCTACTCAAACAATCCAGTTTTCTCTCTCTCTCTCTCTCTCCTGTCAAGTGGCTTGCCAACAATGCTGCAGGAGTCTCCATCCCAGTGGCGAGGACCCTCTACATCCTACTACTTCGGTCAGTGGTTGACTATCTGTCTCCTGCCTTGTGTCAACTTCCTAAACCAGCTCTCGAGCCACTTGAAAAGTTCCAGAATCGAGTCATGAGATTTATCTTGGGATGTTCTCTCTCTACCCGTATTGTGAGTATGCAGTTGGAGCTCAACTTACCCCCTCTTGTGGAGAGGATTTATGCCAATGTGTCCTATTTTACTGTTAAGTGTCTTCACTACCCCTTTCTTGCTCCGTACTTCTCTGCTGTCATGAGGACGTCCCTTGATCCAGACGCACCCAGGCTCCCACTTCGAGCAGGAGGTCATAACCTTATCAGGGTGGTGAGTGACATTCTCCGTGGCCTTGACATCGACCTGCCAGTGCAGGCGGCTGTCCCAGATTTACCACCCTGGCGTGTCCCCCTCCCCGCTGTCACATATACACCGACCTCGAAGGATGTCTATCCCCCCTTGCAGAGACAGTTAGCTCTGGAGACTATCGCTGATGTATCCACGTCTGTCCCTGCAGCACACCACGTCTATGTTGATGGTTCTGTGCAAGCAGATGGGAGGGCGGCATGTGCTGTGTTTTCCCCCACCATGGAGCCGCCTGTGCCGGCTGATTCATGGATTGGCCGTAGACTACCCACCTCGTCGAGCTCCACCTACTGTGAACTGAATGCCATCTTGGATGCCGTGACTCTCCTTGTTCGACGACGAGTGAATGGGGTAATAATTTGTGACTCCCAATCGGCCCTACAAGCCCTATCTTCGCCAAGACCTATCTGTGGCCGTGCTGTGGGAGATATACTATGTCGCCTCGCAGCCGCTCGGGATGCTTCTCTTGTTGTGTCATTTGTGTGGACTCCATCCCACATTGGGCTGACTGGCAACGACACAGCGGATCGTCTTGCCAAGGCGGCCTGTATGCTGGATGGGCATGCTGTGGACGCTGAGCCCTCCCTCCGATGCCTACGTAACATCATCTACTCAGCTGGGTTTGCCATGACGGTCCAGCGCAGGGACACGGAGAGGGCCAACAGTGTGTCCATACAGCACCATGATCACTTCCTTCACAGTCGCTACAAGTATCGCAGACGCGGGTTAATGGTGCGGAAAAACAATGTAGTTAGTGCTCGGCTCAGAATGGGGTATCGGCCTTTATGGCAGGTCTCCCAGACTCTAGATATGCCACAGTACACCTCCTGTACATTATGCGACCGAACTAATGCTAACACTCTTGACCACTATTGTCTTCAGTGCCCCACAGTGAGAGATGTTTTACCTCGAGGTCAGAACTTAATACAGATCTGCTCATTTTTACTTAATGATGACAACCTTGATGTTATTCTTGCTCGTTTTCCTCACTTTGGTGGCCATTAATTATATTGAATTATACATATATTTTCTGTATGTTGCTATATAATTCTGTTTGTGCATTCTGCGTTTCTCTGAGCTTTACTTTTGCATATAATGTACTCTGTGCTGCCATTCTGTGAGTTGTATGTTAGTATGCAGCAATGTTTTATCAATATGTACACCTCCCTGTAAACCATGTTCAATTCTTGGTTTTATATCCATTTGAAGCATTATTTGTATGAACTCATGTAATGTCTGACGCCTTGGCGCAATAAATTAATAAAATAAAATAAATAAATCTCTCTCTCTCTCTCTCATTACTTTAATTATTAAGGGTATGAGTCCTCCCAACCTTGTTTTTCACATGTGAGCTATAGAACTATTTCTCATTGTTCTACATGCTTAACACGCAAGATTCCAGGGTAAGAATTCATATCACATAACGTATGTATGTGTGAGTATACATACATACATATATACATATATATATATATATATATATATATATATATATATATATATATATATATATATATATATATATATATATGCACATATATGTACACATACATATATATAAACATATTTATGAGCCATTTTCCCCTACTAAGAAGAGCGGTTGAATCAAGGCAAGAACTCTCTTTGGGAAGAGAAAATTCAGAGGTGGGGAGTCCCAGGCCCCTTGCTCAGCCTCATATAGTCGACTCTTACGACACGCAGGGGAACACGGAGGAAGTACTCTAGCTCCCTTCCTCAGGGTATATATATATATATATATATATATATATATATATATATATATATATATATATATATATATATATATATGTATGTATGTATGTATGTATGTATGTATGTATGTATGGTGTCTAGTCAACTGCCTCTAGACAACTGTACTCTAAGATAATTGCCCCCAATATAGATACTTTATTTATCATAATCATAACTGCATTTTGTCTTTTGCTATCGTCAAGGCTAGGTTAGATTAGGCTAGGTAACCTAACGCTGAATATATTGAAAAAAAAAACTCTAATTATAATTTTAATAAACAAAAGTATTTGCTTTGGAGGTAATCACCCAGGGGGCAATTGACATAGGTATATTTGTCTTAGAATCATACTTATATATATATATATATATATATATATATATATATATATATATATATATATATATATATATATATACACACATATATACACACACACAAATATATGTGTATTTTGAAGGCAGAAGGTTGGCCCATGGAATCAGTCGCTCGTTGAGATACTACAGCTGAAGGTCATTTAGACTTAACAGGATTGTCTTGGGCAGCTCAGTGTTAAGTCTTCCTTCAGTCACGGATCCTTTTCTATGGCAACATCAACACCGATTATTCTTGAATATTGTTTACACGTATCTTATTATCCCTTCACATCTGACAAGACACAACACTCCCGATCTGTTTCTCTTTACTCTATGTTTTTTCGAGCCCAGGCCCGATATTTCTCTGCCTGTCCTGGTGTCACACCCAAATATTATATATATATATATATATATATATATATATATATATATATATATATATATATATATATATATATATATATAAACAAAACACATTTCATGCAAAAACCTAAAACTCTTATTATAATATTCAATCATTGTGACGAACTATAATACATAAAACGAAAATACTAGTATTATATCTCATCTAACCTAATCTATATATAATTGTCTTACTAGAGTAATTATACTCTATTGCTTTTCTTTCATTATTACAGAATTACTTTTTAATAATTTCATTTTAATTACAATTTACACTTCAATAAAACAGACACATACTTAATAATAATAATAATAATAATAATAATAATAATAATAATAATAATAAAAATAATAATAATAATAATAATAATAATAATAATAAAAATAATAATAATTATAATACATTTTCCAGTTCTTGCAACACTTCTGTAAATTAATTAGATCTAAACACTTTTAATACCATGTTTTGAGAATATATGAAAAATTCTCACGTGTTTAAAATCACTAAACACCTGGGAATAGTACAGCCTATTCGTGACAGAGGCCACACCCGCTTTGTTTAATAACGGAGTAAGAATCATGAGCTCACACACACAAACACATGCGCTTTTAAAACACACTGAGAAAAAAAAAAACAGGAAATTTTGTGACTATTCCAAGCAGAGTAATTGAATCCTTAATCATAAAAGCTCTCTCTCTCTCTCTCTCTCTCTCTCTGAAT
>JAXCGZ010009459.1:52500-60000 GCA_037179515.1 Halocaridina rubra | reverse complement strand
TATATATATATATACACAATTATAGTTAGATAAACTATCTCGTTTCCTTAAATAGCAAAATTACTGCCACGTGCATGTTGGCACTCCTTCAAATACATAAATACTTAATAATACAATATATATATATATATATAATATATATATATATATATATATATATATATATATATATATATAGATAGATAGATAGATATATAGATAGATAGATAGATAGATAGGTAGATAGATAGATATAAACAAATAAAATAATAAAAGTATAAAAACCTACAAACATATAAGCAAAACACGAAATCAAGTTTCATTTGACATAGTGACTTCTCGAATAATAAATACTAGTCATGACATGTTGGATAATTTGCTACATTAGTTAATTAGTTCAATACGGTAAGTGCGCAGTACAGAGATTACATCCATCCTATCATTTATCTGATTTTATGTTCCACTAAACAAGAGTGTAATGAAAATATGTAATTTATTTAACTCGGTAATTTAGTATATAAAATACGCACACATCTTGGTATACAATATAAGGCAAAGTTAGGGTAACCTTCCAAATGCTTACTGCAGCCTAAGTAAGATTATTGGGAGAGCTTTCGGGCCTTACTGTACTCATCTTCAGTCGAACTGAAATACCTAAATTACATCAGTGTTGAACAAGGCTTGAATATCAGCACATGTAATGACGTACGAAAGCTCTTAAATTGTTTTCACTTTAAATGCACAGATATTCAGATAACTCACATCAAAAATATCATACTCATAACTGACACACTGCCAAAATATGACAAAAATCCTAAGAGAGGAATCTAAGAGTAGAAGCCCCCAACATACTGCTTTGACCCTGACCTTTGATCAATTAGAATTTAATTTGAAAACTTTTTTCTCTGATCAATCCAGATTAACAAAGTAGGATTTACGAATTTATTCCAAAGCTGATTTACCATGTTGTAAAAAGCAAAATGCCTATGAAAATTAGCCATGAGCAGGGTACCATTGTATCCAGCTGCTGTGACCTTGACCTTTTAAAACCAATATAAAATTCGTTAAACAATTCTATCAACAAGAAACCAACGAAGTAAATTTGAGGAAGTTCAAACAGAATATGAATTTCTTTCGTCGGATCATATCTGACTGGTTTTGGGGATCAAACTACCTCTAGACAACCGAGCCATCCAACAAACAAATATTAAAACCAGTTACAGTGACCTCGACCTTTAACCAATAAGGTCACATATCCATTAGTTTCCGATGACGAATATCAACTAAAATTAACAATCTAATATCGGAGTTCACAAGTTCTCACATGTTTCTCGGCATTTCAAGGCAAAATGGCCAATACACAATCTAAAGCATTAAATCTTTAATTCAAAACATCGTTACCTCTCCAAATATGACGAAAAGACACTTCTCTATATCCTCATTATTTGTTTATGTCCTAAATACGTGCATGTGTGTGTGTGTGTGTGTGTGTGTGTGTGTGTGTGTGTGAGAGAGAGAGAGAGAGAGAGAGAGAGAGAGAGAGAGAGAGAGAGAGAGAGAGAGAGAGAGAGAGAGAGAGAGAGAGACTATTACAAAAAGGAACACTATTTGTGGTGACCCGTCTCTAATTCATTCAATATGAGTATATTTGTCTACATTACTATACAAACAAAAACAAACAAACATTTGTTTCCATTTTTTTAAATGGCTATTCGTTTAAAAAACAAAGAGTAACTTATAAGTAGACATGTAATTGAACAAATAAGTAAGAGGGTAATACATACTGTGAAAAGAAATATAGCTTTCCTAGAAAATGAAGATTACCTTGAGTCACCATATACGTATGAAAATTATAATAGCAATAATCATACTGAAATAAAAATGTTAACAATAATGCTAATAATAAAGTTGTAATAATAACACTCGATACAGGATCGTTATGATCGGCATCATCATCATATTTGTATTCCTTACAATGAGAATAATTAGTTCTTAACTTAAAGAACAAAGAAGACGATATCAATTTACATATAGAGTGGTTAGTGTTGAAGGAAATCGCATTAAATCATTATATTTAATTAGTGTGTGAGCAGCAACTATTTGTCCAAAAGAAAACTATATAGTTTGCCTTTGAAAACTGTGAAGGAGGATGAATTTTTAAGATGCTCTGGAATATTGTTCCAGAGTGTTGGCCCTTTAATAGTGATCATCTTTGAACCTGCTTCTGTGTTTGTTCTCTGAATAAAGAGCTCACTACTCTGTATTGTGTTGGTTCCCCTTATATCCCTGACTCTTTTGAAATTTAATAGCCAGCTAGGAATGATGGTTCAAAATTTAGTATACAAAAACGTAAATAGCATAGGTGACCTTGTTTTCTGCCCGCAGCCACCCAAGTTTTTTGAGAGCTGGTGTGATGTGGTCATATTTTCCTATTCCTCCCAGGGCAACTCGAGCTGCAAAATTAATAAACTTCTGTAGTCTATTTATCTGAGTCTTAGTGGTAGCTCCCCAAACAGTTGTGCAGTAATTAATGTGATTTAGGACTAGAGATTCAACAACCGTTATTCTAGTGGTGGTCACAAAACTGCCTTTTATATATGATAAGTTTAGTGTTCCTGTAACCTTTTTGCATACTTTATCTATATGGGAATCAAATAACATGTAGCTATCAAAGTGAATTCCAAGATTTTTTACTGTTTTGTTAGGTGTAATGATATTGCCGCAAAAATTAATTGTTGTTTTCTGGAATTTGTGCTATATGGTACCTTGTACCAATAAACATGCATTGTGTTTTACTTTCGGTAATTAATAGCTCAATTTCTTGAAAATAGGTTTTAATTTTTGACAGGGTGTATTCCGCTCTTAAAGTTAGCTCGGGAGATTATTAATAATACCACTAAGGAGAAGTTGAGTGTCATCTGCATATTGTACACCTAGACAGTCAGAAATGAAACAAGATAGATAATTTACGTATATGGAGAAGAGGAGAGGACCAATTACTGATCCCTGGGACACCAAATGATACATTGTTGGAGTAATAATAATAATAACAATAATAATAATAATGATGATAATAATAATCATCATCATCATTATCATCGCCATAACAATAAAAACAATATAATAATAATAATAATAATAATAATAATAATAATAATAATAATAATAATTACAGTACAGTGTTGCAATCATTGTTACAAGAACGCAACATTATGCTGTTCATATGAAAGCACAATAAATTACATTTTAAATAACAAACAAATTTTAGATGTCGTGATCTTGAAATCCTTTGAACTTTAGAACGAATTTATGGTTGCTTTGAAGAGGGCTAAATCACACACACACGAGCACGCGCGCGTGCACATACACATACACGCACTTTTTTAAATTCCTTCTTGGTTTTGACAGCGGACAGAGAGCGATAAAGGTGTTTCTTGAAGCAGAGGTCATGGTATGAAGCTTCGCAAGAAATCTTTGCAGAATGTACGGAAGCTCTCTTTTTATTTGTTTTAGTGGAAGAATAATTGATGACTGGAATTCGCTGTCAGGCAACCGTTTATTGCAAAATACATGCATTGTTCTAAGGAAAGATATGAGTGTTAGTGAGTAAAAAAAAAAATGCAACCGACCAGGAGACGGAGTAATGAGCATAGAGCTCTTTCCCGTGAGCACAATTAGTTGAATACAATCAAGCAAAAACACACAAATGCTCACACACACACATATAAGCAAGAGCCCACACCGCTGGCACAATATCAAAGCGTTATTATTTTGTTTGCTGAGAACGTTCACAGAATGTGAGATATAAAGAAACGACAAAAATAATACAACATAAAAGACGAACAAAAGTCACATCCTTTTTAAAATGCATCAATATGAGCCAGCAACAGAAACTAAATGAACAACAGTTATATTCATTCTAATATGCCAGCGTTTATATCCATTTATTGATGCTGCCGACAGTATAATCACAGCTTTGTATGTATGTATACATATATGTATGCATATGTATGTATGTATGTATGTGTGAACGTGTGTATGTATATATATATATATATATATATATATATATATATATATATATGTGTGTGTGTGTGTGTGTGTGTGTGTGTGTGTGTATGTGTGTGTGTGTGTGTGTGTGCGTGTGTGCTTGCGGGAATTTATGTACCGGGTATGTGTGCATACGGATATGTATGAGTAATATCTCCTACAGTAGCTGGTAGATCAGCCCCTGGTACCCACCCAGCAGGTCCCCAATTCAGCATCTCAATTAAATTAATATACACTTTATCTTCAAAAGTTGTATAGGAAAAGGAGAAAGCATACTTAAGGCTCCTGCGTGGTAGCCACAGTCAACTAGAAAGGCTCAGTGAGTACATCATATATGGGATGTGACTGCGGTCAGTGTTGGAGCCAATGCATCACAGTTACACTTTGATAAAGAGAATTTTATTTTATGATGCAGGTCACATGGAATGAATATAAGTAAATAGGTTAAAAACATATAAATAAATGAACGAATGTATATATAAATGAAATATATAAACAAATAAATAAACATATAAACATATTTTAAAATGAGTAGATAGTAAATATATATATATATATATATATATATATATATATATATATATATATATATATATATGTATATATATATATATATATATATATATATATATATATATATATATATATATATATATTTCCTGGAGATAAATAATTCCTTGCAATAAATGTACTGAAGAGAGAGAGAGAGAGAGAGAGAGAGAGAGAGAGAGAGAGAGAGAGAGAGAGAGAGAGAGAGAGAGAGAGAGAGAGAATAATAACCACTAACTCAACAAAACCATTTCCTCAGCGCAGTAAATCATGTGGAGTTGTAGATCCTTTGCAAACAATATAGTCTTTGTTTACAGTACAGCACAAAACAGCGCAAGACAATAATACAGGATGCAAGACAGTGCTAATCTCGTGAGCTAATCCTTTCCACCCATAATCTCCTTGTTTTGTTTTCATAAGGATTAACAATGGATCTAGAAATTAGAATTCGTCTCATTAGTCTGGTCTGGTAATAAATGAATTAATAATAATAATAATAATAATAATAATAATAATAATAATAATAATAATAATAATAATATAAAAATAATAATGATAATGAATATACTACTACTTCTACTACTACTACTACTACTACTACTACTACTACTAATAATAATAATAATAATAATAATGTTAAGGAATATATTACTACTACTACTACTGCTACTACTACTACTATTACTACTACTACTACTGTTACTAATAATTATAATAATAATGTTAAGGAATATACTACTACTGCTACTTCTACTACTATTACTAATAATAATAATAATAACAATAATAATAATAATAATGATTATAATACTGACAATAGAAATCTGTTTTAGTAAAACAACTAAGAAAAGTGTGTGAGAGAGAGAGAGAGAGAGAGAGAGAGAGAGAGAGAGAGAGAGAGAGAGAGAGAGAGAGAGAGAGAGAGAGAGAGAGAGAGAATACAAAGGACGATTTTCTTAAATTCATTTTGGTAAGGCCATTGCAATATTGCCAACCAGATGTTGTTACCTAAACTTATGACTTCTGATCTCGCATTTTCAAAATTAAGTATTTATTTTCTTTATTACTGGAAAGAATTCGGATTAAATTTGGAGAAGATTGGATGAAAAGAGTTCTGTTTCCTCATATGCAAGAAAAATCTATTTGTGTTGCTGCTCTCCGTGTCATTATTCATCATCATAAAAGAAATGGACAAAGGATGGAGCTATTGGGAATTAAGGCTGACTGCCCTTTCTAACACCCCGCGGTGAGCTCGATAACAGATCTCTCACTTCCCGAGTCGAGTGATCTAACCACTACGCTACCGCGGTATAATCAGTAATTGCATTAGCTTTTGATCTCTGAACCCGAAAATCAATATAGTTCCTCTTCTGCCTCGAGGCAACTGTTGTTGATGAAAAATTTGAGGCAGATGCTGCTACTCGGGTTTACAAGCCAGCTCAACTCTCTGCTTGAGCAAAGCTCTGCTCAGTGGAAATTGCTGGTGTCAGGGAGGTCATCCAGCCATAAAATCTTGAGCCAAAACCAACTACTATTCTCCAAGTGGTCAGTAAGAAACAGTGACCCCACATTAAATGGGAAAAGCTGGCGATAAAGAAGTTGCGAATGACAGCATACTATAGAGTTCAATCACACATTCATATAGGGACCGCGGTAGCGTAGTGGTTACAACATTCGACTTAGGAGGTGAGAAACCCTCGATCGAGCCAATGCTGGGCGTTGGAAAGGGCATCCAGTTTCAATTCCCTAGCTCTAACCTGTCAGTGCCCACCTCCATGTTAGGGATTGATGTTCCGGTTTTACGTCACGGATTCCCTTTTCTACCAAGGGACTTGTTTTGGCAGATGTAATCCTAACCCTGAGTGCATGCCCTTGCTAAGCTCAGACCGTGACGGGGCGCGAACCCTCGACCTGACGCCTCAAAGTCGCGGACGATACCGATTTGAGCCACGGTGACTACAGGGATTAATGGTGACTTATAAAACGCTAAAAATCACACAATCATCTATGAATGAATATTAGATGCTTGGGCGATTTTCTTTACTAGTGAGAGTGATCATCTTTAATAGTGGAAACTGGAAGAGATCATCTTTACTTGTGTATCCTGGAAGAGATCATCTTGTGTATCCTGGAAGAGATCATCTTGTGTATCCTGGGAGAGATCATCTTGTGTATCCTGGAAGAGATCATCTTGTGTATCCTGGAAGAGATCATCTTGTGTATCCTGGGAGAGATTATCTGTACTTGATCCATCTGGATACATACCTGGATACATAACACAACTTGCATCATCAAATATTCAGTGTTGCTTCTTCATATATTCAGTGTTGGGTCATCAACTACTTAGCGTTGCTTCTTCATATATTCAGTATTGCATCCTCATATATTCAGTGTCGCATTATCATATAAACAGAATCGGAAGCGCATAAAACCAAATTTATATACAGGTGAAAACTACGAAAACAATACTCAAAATAGAACACTAAATAGCTACAGGTAAATAATAGAACACTAAATAGCTACAGGTAAATAGGTAGATTTCATTTAGAGAGGTAAGAGTTCGATTTCCCTATTGACGACATAACAATAGCATAAATATAAGATAAGAGAACGCTCTAAAGAGGAAAAAATCGCAAGCACTTGTGATGGTTTCGCCAAGACCCAAAGACCTAACAGATTAATGGTGTAAGTGTGTGTGTGTGTGTGTGTGTGTGTGTGTGTGTGTGTGTGTGTGTGTGTGTGTGTGTGTGTGTGTGTGTGTGTGTGTGTGTGTGTGTCATTACCTAATTGATTACCTAATTGTGTTTACGGGAAAGAGCCCAAAGCTCGTATCTTCCCGTCTCCTCATCGGTTCCATTTTATACTTAGTGATACTTATCATACCTCTCCTTAAAACTATGGATTGAGATACCATTAACTACC
>JAXCGZ010009459.1:45000-47500 GCA_037179515.1 Halocaridina rubra | reverse complement strand
AAAAATGAAGCAGCAGAGGATTCCTACACACCCTTCCCCACACTCCCTTTTTGTTGGTTATTTTCTGGCAATGGAAAACACGTCTCCCTATCCCTCTTAGTCGCTTTTTAAAACACACTGGGAGTACGAGGGTGGGATTCTTTATCACCCTTCGTCAGGGATATCATTAGGATTCGCTTCCTACAATACGAAGGGGAAGAAACCCATTCGACATTCTCTGTACCCAATCGCCAGGCACAAAAGCCTCTTTACGACTTGCAGAGCATACCTGGGTTACGTTCTTGCTCATCCACCACTTAAATTACAAGGATTATTAACGAAAATAATTAGGAAGAAGAAGAAGAAGAAGAAGAAGAAGAAGAAGAAGAAGAAGAAGAAGAAGAAGAAGAAGAAAATTACTGCATGAATATAAATGGTAACAATGATCTAAATGTCACTTTGAATTCTATAACAACACAAACAAACAAAAAAAACAAACAAACACCTGCTTAAAACTTCATTCACTAAACCTCAAACAATGAATTAGTGCCCAAAGGCCACCATGACGATAAATGTAATTTGTATAATTCATTATCAAAAACATCCAACACCTACGTCAAAAAGTTCATTCAGTAGCTTAAAACAATTAATTATTGCCAGAGGTCATCATGACCTGTGAATGCATTCCATAATAACATATACTACGCCTTCTGCATGAAAACTATCAATGCAGCTGAACATGAAACGGAATCATTCATGATACACAAATAGATGAAAAACATAATTTAATTCTGTCAGGAAAAAAAAAATTTGCTATTAATATTCCACAATGGATATGAGTCACGTCAAAATGCTTGTTTTGTGTGTGTGTGTGTGTGTGTGTGTGTGTGTGTGTGTGTGTGTGTGTGTGTGTGTGTGTGTGTGTGCTTAACTTATTGTGCTTACGGAAAAGAGACCTATGATCGTAACTCCCCTTCTACTGATCGGTTTCATTTTTTACTCTATGATAATGATCATATTTGTCCTTTAAACTAATAATGCACTTAGCACTAACTACTTCCTCGATTAATGATTCTTAAACTAAAATTGTACTTCCTTACATCCTGCAAAGCAATTTTCTTACAATGCTTCAAACTATGGCCTCTAGTTCCAGTCTAGAGCCACCCACATCATAATATCGCTTCCAATCCACTGTCAAAACCTTGTCTGTTTGTATGTATGTGTGTGTAGGCTCATTAACTTAAGAGCTGCGAGAATGGTAATTCTGCCCATGTGTGAAATTACTATTCCCCTTACATACATCTGAAGGTGCATGCACTAAACCTACTGATTTGACAGAGGTTACCTACCACTGGAGGGACGCCATTACCCTCAAGTTTTTGACTCCGTATAGCACTAGAGATAAGATACAAAACAAAGACATCATACGGGGAGATGAGCTCAAGATCTGCGTGTAGGAAGCAAAGCGTCATAACAACTGAGCTAGCGTGGGTGTTAACAACACTATTACTATCTGGATATTTGTGTGCAAATACACTAACATACAATGATTGTTAGTATTTCGGTACTTGATAAGGCATATGTGAGTTTAATTCAACTAATATTCTCAGAAAATAGAGTAAAGCTGTTGAGTGGAAGATCCTACACAAAAAAGTTGAAGATTTCAAGGAAAAGAAGACCAAAGAAAACAAATTTAGATATTAAACGTTGAAAAGTGACGGTGGGGTCGAAAGGTGGCTTGTCACTTCCAAAGTCGGGTACTCTAACCACGGTTCTACCGCGGTCCCAGTGAATTGGAGACTAATAACAGTGTTTTCAGACTGATTTTTACGCTGTTATAGGTAAACTCAAGACTAATGATGGTGTTAAAATCAGCCTAAAAACAATAGTGAAGTTGCATTTAAAAACTATTTATGCTTTCTATCATATGAAGAACAATATTATGTTATATTTCGTTGCATATCACATGAGGTTATCTTTTTTTTTCCCAGAATTAAGTTGTTTCCTGACGACGAAGCCCAGAAAAGAGGTTAACTTTTTTTAATTAACAATTAATTAAATGACTCCTGCATCGATCAGTAGTGATAAGGAAGCTATAAACAACAATGATAATTACGTGAATAAAGGTACAAAGAAGAAGAAAGGAGGAAAGAGTAACATGAAAAGGCAAACAATAACCCTTCTCTTATCAAGCTGGGCTTATGTAAGTATATCATACATACATACACATGTATGTATGTATGTATGCATGCATGCATGAATGGGCACAAAGATAGATAGATAGATAGATACAGTCATTATATTGAAGTCTCCAGAAAGGTACGTACGCATAAGTTTTGCTTTTGCACGATTTCAGTTTTTTTTTTAATTTTTCCTCTTTCGTATTCTTATTCATACATACATACATACATTCATACATACATACACACGTACGTACTATAGTTAATTGCAGTTACTTTCATACCCCTGTTTATTCTTAAGTTTATGGCTTCCTGTATTTGGAGTCCGTGTTAGCTGATTG
>JAXCGZ010009459.1:35000-40000 GCA_037179515.1 Halocaridina rubra | reverse complement strand
TCTCTCTGCCTCTCTCCTTTTACTTAGGTAGTCATTTCTTGCTCTTTTGTAGGTTTGCCAGGCATTTATGTTTTTTCTCCTCCTATACCTTTTCCAGCATTTGTCTCTCCACTCCTTAGCTCTTTTACACCCATTATCGAACCATTTCTCTCTGGCATGAATTACACCTACTTTGGTGACAGGTATGCAGCAATCTACTATCTTCCCATATTTCTCACAAAAGATGTCATACATTTCTTGTACAGATTTGTTGTAAAATAAGGTTCTCCAGTCAATAACTGCAAAAAGCTCATTCATTTTGATGTAATCTCCTTTCGGATAGTTCCTCCTCATGTCCTCAGTGCCTCTACTCTCAGGAAGAATGTCTTCAATGATATACTCCATCAACAACACACAGTGGTCACTCTTTCCAATTGGTGGTTCATACTCAATATTTTCAATATCCAACACATTATCTGTGAACACCAGATCAAGTAGTGATGGCTCATCCCCACCCCTGGCTCTTGTTGGTTCCATTACATGTTGGTGTAGGAAATTCCCTTGTACGCAATCTAGGAATCTTGCCCCAAATGAGTCCTCACCACTGTGTGGGTCAAGATTTATCCAATCTATCTCTTTATGATTAAAGTCTCCCATAATCAAAATCCTACATTTTTTCTCCCGCGCCATGTTAACAACTGAGTTTATGACTTCAATCGTACCTATATGACTTTCCTCATAAATTTCAAGCCTATTTTGGTTCCTTGGTGGGTTGTATACAACAGTTATTATAATGCTCTCTGACCCAGTATTTATGCGAGCAACAAGAAATTCCCTGAACTCACATTCTATAGCCAAGTTTATTTCTTCAACTTGAATCCTCTCACTTATGAGCAGTGCTATCCCTCCACCAGTCCTCTCAGATCTTTCGACCCTTAGTATTCTGAAGCCCTTAGGAAAAACTGTGACACTGTTTATGTCCTCACTCAACTTAGTCTCTGTAATTGCTACTATATCTGCCTTACTGTTGTGAATCCTATCTTTTAATTCTACTGCCTTACCAGCTAATCCATCAGCATTTGTGTATAACAATCTTAATGAGGTCCCATCCCCTGATCTTCTGTCATTATCTTCTTTATCTCCCCTTTGTCTGGAAGTATTCTGTAACAAAAATATTTCTTCTCTTCTTCATTTCTTTCATCATTTAACCTTCTTGCCTCTTGCAACAAGTTTTTGATCTTTCCCATCTCTTCCTGTGTTCTGTATCGTCTAATGAACACTTCTTTGCATTCTTGAAGGTCTTTTAGACTTTTTTTTCTCAACAATATTTCCCTACATGTCTCCCCTCTCTCAAAGGTTACTTTTGTTGGTCTCGGCTTTCCTTCCCTCGAATATTTACCTAGTTGGTGTATGTTTACAATATCCTCAGGACCACATACTACTCCAAGCTTTCTTATCAGGTCTACAACGTTAGCTTTATTTTCTTCAAGTCTCCCCTGCCATGTTGGCTCCTGGGATTCACTTATGCCTGAGATTACCACTGTCTTCTCCTTATCAAGTGCCTGTCTGATGAGTGGGTTTGCCCTTTCCATCACAACGTCTTTCATTTTTTCGATTACTGTCTCTTTATAGTCAACTGTTTGTATGTTTTCCAGTGCCACCACCTTTACAGCCTCTTTTACTGCCACATTCCCCTTTAGTGCATCAGCAAAGGACGTTTTCATGGCATCATTTTCCATATTCAGCTCCTGGAACTCTTTTCTGAACTGTTCAATGTTTTCCTTAATCTGAACATTCCAAGCAGCAATCTCGTCTCTCTCAGAAGAGAGCAGTGAACTAACATCTAATTCCTTTAGGTTGTCATTTAGCTGTTTGTTTTTATCTTCTTGTTTAGAAATTCTAGATTCTAGTTGACTCTTTTCCCCTTCCAGCTTCTTTATTCTTTTTTCTAGTTCCTTTCTCTCCTGCCCTTGTGCTTTATTTGCTTCCTCCAAAGATCTTATTTGTTCTCTGAGTGTTTCATTCTCTTTCATTTCTCCATCCATATTCCGAATTTTATCATCAAGGCTTGTAACCATTTCCTCTAACTTCTTGATTCTCTGTTTAAGTCCTCTGATGACTACCCCTTCTCCCGACCCATGGGTGGGAGAGGTTTGGGACAGAGATGGCTTCATTTTTATGTTCTCCCTCTCACAGAATATAGAAAGAAGACGAGAAAGAGGAAAAAAAAAAGAAAAGAGAAAAACTTCTAATTTACCTTCACACAGAATTTTTATATCTCCATATAAGTGCTATTTAGTGACTCAGTTTGTCTCCTTTCTGGTAACACACATCTTAACTTAAAAACTTGACCATGGTAATTTAAGTATAAAAAGAAAAAGAAAAACAAAAGTCAAACCTGAAGGAAAATTCGTGTATGTGTATTGCTAGTCTAATGCACCGAAGCCGTCGGCCAGTAAATAGATGCCGTTGGAACTCACACAGAAGAACAGAGATCCCCACGAACTGTTATGAGTGACTGTACATGGTTGTAAGAGAACCCAGATATAATGTCTAAATCCTGCTTATAAATATTAAGAAGCCAAATAAATGTTTTTATACTTTTTATAGGGCGACAGGGGCTGCTCTTTAGAGCTATTTGTATATACGACATAGCTAAATTTTACGATGTTCAAGGATTCTATTTCTACAGATAAACATACGGGTACCAGTGCAACAGTTGCCTACTGAATTGTTGTTGTTGTTTTTATTATTATTATTATTATTATTATTATTATTATTATTATTATTATTATTATTATTATCATAATTATTATTATCATAATTATTATTATTATTATTATTATTATTATTAGTAGTAGTAGTAGTAGTAGTAGTATCATTATCATTATTTGTATTATTATTATTATTATTATTGTTATTATCATTGAATATTGGTTATATGAATCTATATTATTTTTATTCCAAAAAGAAGACCTGTGCCACTCTGGATGTATGGATAAGAAATCCTAGATTGATTAGTAGATATACATTTAATTCAAGGTGTTAAGTTAAGGTAAAAAATAATCAAGTAGTAATAGTAGCAGCAGCAGTAGTAGTAGCAGTAGTAGTGGTGGTGGTTTTGCTGCCAATCCTTGCGCTAAAGAAGTTATTTAATAGTAACTAAAAATATGAAAGATATGAAGAAATCAATAAAATAAAATCTATCGATTGACGGATGAGCAAAATATAGACAAATAAACAGACACAAATATAAGGATATAATCTATTTAATTAGAAATATAACTTGTGGACCATAAAAAAGACCGCAGTGCTGTTAATAGAGCCTCTTTCCTTATCTATAGATTCTATCTCTCCCACAAATAAAATAATAACGAGAGAGAGAGAGAGAGAGAGAGAGAGAGAGAGAGAGAGAGAGAGAGAGAGAGAGAGAGAGAGAGAGAGAGAGAGAATCCCGGGCATATTGTAAAGCAAATTTATGCTAAGGATTCATATGCAATATGGCGGTGGTTATTACGTAAGGATATGACGTGAGGGTACGTGGCGAAATTCTAATTCTTATATCTCAACAAGTAAGATTAATGATGTACATACCCGGCTTAGAATTTACTTATATAAGCTGAGGCTTAGAAATAGGGAAGAAGTAACGACTCGCAGGTTTACGAAAGAAAAGTAGGCAGATAATATCGATATAAAGACAAGATAATATGTGCCACAAACCAGGTGTGGAACTATACATATTCATATTTAGATTTATGAATATTTAAATTGCGCTGCTCTTGCATTCTCACACATAAAACCTGAAGCAGATAATAGAAGCGTGTTTTTTTTTTTTTTTTTTTTTTTTTTTTTTTTTTTTTTTTTTGCGTATGAGCTCAGTTATTATTGGCTAAAATAAATAAGGTTATCTTTTAACGCAAAAATATTATCATATATTTATGAGATGACTCTCACTTTATTATTTTGAGCTTGGGCTTAAGAATAGGCAACCAGTACCACTCTCCTATCGATAAAATCTTTTCCTTTTTTCGTCTACAGCTTGCCTCATTCCATAAGGGATCAATGTTTCCCACTAACCTCTTGGAGACTAGTGTTAGTTTTGACTTCGGGTCAGGTGCCCTTCCTGACATCAACCCTCTCTATTGATCAGTGTGTAGGACCGACAATAAGGTGAGCTGGCTTGCTCCTCTAATGGATGTATTAGTTTTATACGTAATTTAGTTACTAATACTTATCCGTTACACACAAATATTCTTGTACGAATCGGCAAGAAGGAGGGATCCTGTAAAGAAGGTTAACCCCAGGTGCTCTGGGGATATTCATATTTACTTGGGCAAGTCATCTAACTTAACTTACCCTAACAATTTGCGGGTTTATTTAATTTCACAAGGAGTTATAGGGGTGACTAATCTTTACACGCTTTCGTTCCACATTGCTTACTATCCATTCACATTTGACAAGTCATAACACTCCCAATCTATCTTTATTTTCTCGCTTTCTTGGCTCCCGGGACAGACAGAGGCAATTTTCCTTGCCCGACCCGGAGTCATACTCATAAAAATAAAAATAAATAAAAATCCAGGAGGACTTTCAGAAGATACAAGGGAAATATCATCAGCTTACCTGGTACAACAGAGGTAGCGAGGACAAGTGCTGTGGTAATCTGCACAAACCACAACATCCTTCCTGCCATGAACACCTGCTGAAAAAAACAAACAAACAAACATAAGATACTTTTTAACCACATACATATATATAATTTTTTGTACAATAAGAACGGTTCCTCCTGAGGGACTAGGCAAAAATACCTCCTCCGTGTTCCCCTGCGTGACGTAAAGTCGACTAAAGATTTAACTTATTTGCACTGACTCAGCCACACCCCTAAAAAGGAGAACTATGTCTTCAGCATATAGATGGAAGAATCGGTAGTTCCCCATCTTTTCTCATTCATTTATCCTTAAATACCTTTTAATACATCATTCATGAATTATATCCCTTTTGCCATCACTATATATAAATGA
>JAXCGZ010009459.1:20000-22500 GCA_037179515.1 Halocaridina rubra | reverse complement strand
TTCATCTCGGAGATCTACAGAGATGATGTCGCAGGGACGTTCCACGGCGCCTTTGAATTATTTATTTATTCATCTGTTACTTGTTTCTCTCAGTCTAACACATCGTAATTGTATATTTGTCAATTACTCTCTTTTTATTTACTCTGCTCTATTTAGTCATTATTTTTTTTTTGCAATAGGCACCATTTGCATATTTACATAAACATGCATTCATATATTTTTTCGGTTTCATTCACCCCTAAGTTACTTTGCTCGTCATGTATTATAAAGCAAATTATACAGACACTTGACTTAACAATAAATAATATTCATATTTTGTTTAAATTCTATAAATTCTATACGCGAACAACTTCATTATTATACATATACACACTCACATGTTCATTAACCTACGTTTTCATTCATTCCTACTTTCCTTGCACTCTCTCCTTAATCTGATATGGATAAGCACACAAACACACACACACACACACACACACACACACACACACACACACACACACACACACACACACACACACACACACACATATATATATATATATATATATATATATATATATATATATATATATATATATATATATATATATATATACGCAAGACATATTCTACGCCTTATCATCATGACTGATGATTAAAATATATTAATTTATGCAACATTCAGCAAATCATTTGCACGAGCAAATTTTTAGATAATCAATAGAGATCAGAGGTCCTGATATCAGTACCAGTGTACCCCTACCTCCCCCCTCTCCCCCTCAAAATCCAATTCTCGGTTCTATTATCCCTTTTTCAGATCCTCTTGGTCTTATTGGGATAAGCTGACATCAGAACATGAACGGCAGCAAGCAAAAATGGGTGTTATTTATTTATACATTTCATTTTGTATTTATTTGTTTATCTATTGATTTATTTGCCTCGCTGTCTTTTAGTGTGTGTGTGTGTGTGTGTTGTGTGTGTGTGTGTGTGTGTGTGTGTGTGTGTGTGTGTGTGTGTGTGTGTGTGTGAGAGAGAGAGAGAGAGAGGAAACTGAGGCTTTCCAATTAAGTATGCATACACGTCAATGCAACATGTGAATGCGTTATAAAAGGCACAGTAACTGTAGTTATTATATTTCTTACTGGCAGGAAATGGAAGACTTATTGTACGACAGATGGCTGAACACTTAAGCATGAGTTCAAGTAGATGATAATATTTCAATGAAAGATCAATTATTTTTAACGTCTATAAGTGCCATGTACATTAATATTCTTTATATTCAAAGCATTCCTATATAAAACGTGAGAGTTCCCTATTACCAAAAAGAATATTTTTACTTTCTCTTCTTGAAAGCTTATAAGAAGACGTTAGCTATAAAGTTATTTACGAGAGGAAACTACGTCTTTACGAGGCCTCTTCACACATTAAGTGTAAATATAATAATAGTGATACACATCTCTGCTGTTGTATTTTGGAATTTAACATTTTTAAAACAGAGGCACATCTTCCCGTGTCACAATGAGTCCTCTTTCGAATGGGGGAGGATACAGGCATGTTGGAGCTGGGGGACTAAGGTTGGATGCCCTTCCTGCCACCCCGGAGTGGATCCGAACCCGCGATAGTCTCTTCCCGACTCAGCGATCTACTCAATAAATATAATATAGGGCTTAGCTTTGCAAGATATGTAAGAATAACGAGATGAACTATGCCTGTAGGACCCCATGGCAAGTTAAGATGGGTGAAATGGGGAGAACTGTCTATCTTGTGAATGGTTGTGCGTTTTAACTTGGCCACCGCTTTACAGCAAGGAGTTATTGCAGTCATGATGTATGTATATGTATGTGTGTATGTATGTATGTAGAATTAATCACATATTGACATACTAGAGGGAAAATAACCACTGCTCGACTAAAAAAAAGAAAAAAAAGAAAAATATACATAGCATACAATTCTTATATTAAAAATCTTATATGAATGGGGCTAAAAATTATAATATATGTGAATTAAATCATACACTAAGCATAGAAATGGATAAATGCTAATTACTTAAGTAGGGCTGTACAGTCCATGGTACATTATGAAAATCTATTGCTCTGGAACCCATACTAGGAAAATTAACCGGTAGCAATAGGTTAGTTTTTTTTTAAGGTTAGATCATCGTATGACTATATGTGAAATTTCCTGTTACCTTGAGAACCACATGGGTACGATTGCAATATGGCCCCGCCAGCTGATGTCATTAGAGTCTGCTTGTAGTTCGGTAAACATGATACTTGCAGATGTTGTCAACATGATGCATGTATATAAAAATGATACATCTTTCACATATACATAAGCACAAAAACATAAACACTTACACACTTACACAAACACCCACTCGAAGATTTCATTTACAGCATATTAATATGTTAACATTATTCTGAATTTGTGGGTGTGGCCGGGTGGTAACGCACGCGGCTTTGATTCGTCAGGTCGTCGGTTCGAGACCCGCCACGGTCTGAGGTTAGAAAGGGCATTC
>JAXCGZ010009458.1:225000-234674 GCA_037179515.1 Halocaridina rubra | reverse complement strand
CCAAGGAAATATAAACAATTCCTAACAAGTATCACCCTTTAACGGATATATAAAACACGAATGCTTTAAAACTCAATCTTATCACGCAAATAAATGAAATTTTATATAACACGTCTTCTCGTCATGCAAAATTTCTAAAGTCTGTTACCACATAATCTCATGTAGATTTCCTGAAATATTGTTTACCACATGGGAAACAAGAAAATATTAGTTACCATTATCAATATTGAAAACAAAGAAAAATTTCCTATCCGCAACGTCTCTAGCGCGAAAATTTTCGTGTGCAGCCTATAATTCATTCATTTCAATAATCGAGCCAATGGTAATCGGGTTTCAAGTGCAATGTTAAAAAGCAAAATAAAAATAAATTTATAAAATCAGTCTGTCTGTTCGGGTCCCTGTTCGGGCGCCAATTATGTGGGGGTTTTAGGATGCTAGAGTGTTGTTAAGATTCTGTTTTACTAAGGGGACTCAAAGTACCGAGCTCGGTTAAGAGCTCACAAACAGACAGGACAGATATTTGTATTTGAACACCCCATTTTTATTACCATTAGTCGGTTAAATGAAACTCAGAATTCAACTTTCTTTTAATTTTGGAAATGCAATGACATTAAAAGAATTGAATTAAATTTCTCAAATTAAATTTTATGAAATGCTGCCTCGAATCCCGGAGGAGGTGAGTATGAGTTCGATTCCCGGCACCACGGACGTATGCCAAGACTTTGGCCTCAACTCGATGATTACCTCTGTCACACAGGCAGAGTAGAATACAGGACACTGCAATTTCAGAAACAGAAATGACACACTGTTTATAATGGGAAACTGAAAGCATGAGCACACATATAATGAGTTTCCAATGTCATTCTACTGGATGAATATATATAGGTTATTCACAGCTAACCAGAAATATTTATGCTACCATAATAGCATACAAAACATTAATTCTTTACTGGTTTTAAAGAAAATAATATATTCACAATAAATGAAGAATAAGCAAGACAAATACAGTACTGTATGTATTCCTTAAATTGTGTGCAACCACAAAAGTTGCAATGCTTATTACTGATATGCAATTAATATGGTAAAACACTCTATTTAGGATAAAGGAAGAATCTACGAGATAAATACAGTATTCATTCACTTTTAGTTATCAAGAACTTTGCAATGAAAAAAAGGGGGTGCAAAACCACCTTTTGAGGTATTTGCAACTTATAACTCAAAACACTTTATCCCCAACATATGAAGAATTAGCAAGATAAATACGGTATGCATTCATTAAATTGTGGTTAACAAGAAATATTTGCATAGCCAACTGGGAAAAATTACCTTTTGAATATTTGCAATTTTGTTTTTTGGCAAATAGCTTTATTGACGAGTTTTTGAAGTAAAACACTTTATTTACGATGATAGAAAGGGGTGAAATGAAATTAGAATTCATTAGGAAGAGAGATAGATTTTTACGGGCTCATAACTAGTCTTCAGAGGATGAGATTTTCGTTTATCACATTCAGTGAAAAGAAACTTCTCAGCAATATATATCAGCTGTAATTTACAGGTTAAGGAATTAACTTTGGCATGTGAGATTCCAGTGTGGTAATCTACAAAATTTCGTGTGACTGGGAATGGAATCTGAGAATAGAAATCCATAAGATTTATCCAGTAACGAATGTAACTAATTCTCGAAAATAAACCAATTTGCTTGACCCACGAGCTTTACCATACACTATCCCTCACCTTGTTGTGCTAGATGAATTCCTTGTTGTGCTAGATGAATTCCTGTGAAGATGCCACGTAATTTAGGATTAGAAATAAACTTAGACTACCCAGGCGAGATGTTGCCTCTGGGCAGTCTCGGCGCCAAAAGAGAGCGTCTCCTTGTGTCTCGTGACGTCATCTGTAGGAGACATTCCTAGAGCAGTAATTGGCTCTGATTTCATTTTAAGGACTATTTTAGTGGTGGTCCCTGGCAGGCAATTATAGCAGAGATGCAAGGGAGAGACAGTATTTTTAGGTGCAACAAGTGGAAGCAAATAAAATAAAACGAGAATAATACTGAAAAGTTAGGTTACTGGTTATTTGTTTCTTAATTTTCTTGGCTCGGAGCAGACAGAAAAATAGGAGCAGCCTTTATATTGGGGCTATACTTCTACACGTACAAGAAGAGTAAATAAGCTATTTTTACAATTAGCTATAAGCTAAAATACAAATTGCAAATAATCATAATCTGCGAAAGTCAAGAAGTGGGAATTATTTTATTAGTTAGAAAATAACAGTTATGTTAAAGGGAATTAATTTTTTTAGTTAGAAAATAACAGTTATGTTACTAATTTATTTAATAAGGCATCTAACAGCCTCTGTTGACATTGAGCGAAACACTCTGTCACAATATATATATATATATATTTATATATATTTTTATATATAAATAAATAAATATATATATATATATATATATATATATATATATATATATATATATATATATATATATATATATATATATATATATATATATATATATATATATATATATATATATATATATATATATATATATATAGATAAATAAATATATATATATATATATATATATATATATATATATATATATATATATATATATATATATATATATATATATATATATATATATATATATATATATATATATATATATATATATATATATATATATATATATATATATATATATATATATATATATATATATATATATATATATATATATATATATATATATATATATATATATATATATATATATATATATATATATATATATATATATATATATATATATATATATATATATATATATATATATATATATATATATATATATATATATATATATATATATATATATATATATATATATATATATATATATATATATATATATATATATATATATATATATATATATATATATATATATATATATATATATATATATATGTATATATATATATATATATATATATATATATATATATATATATATATATATATATATATATATATATATATATATATATATATATATATGTATATATATATATATATATATATATATATATATATATATATATATATATATATATATATATATATATATATATTTATATATATATACATATGTGTGTGTGTGTGTGTGTGTGTGTGTGTGTGTGTGTGTGTGTTTGTGTATGTGTGTGTGTGTGTGTGCTTGTTTGTGTTTGTCATTTTTACCCCGACAGGGACTTGAACATGGGACTTATAACTACTAAGCCAAGGTGCTACCAACTACTTCACAGAAGGTGTTAAAAAGGAAATAGATCTTATAGCTTATATATGCTATACTAGGCATGAATGCCCTCTATATGAATGCCTCTATGTTCATATTATAGTTACGTACAATCTTTTTCGTTGTTTCATTTTTGCATTTAATTGAAATCTCAATCTCATTTTGGCCCAACAACAATCTAATAAGCACATTGCCATTTGTGAAAATATGAATAATTTTTACTGTGCCATGGTGCTATCAACTACACAGAATGTCTAAAAGGGAAACTAACCTTACAGTTATAGCTATTATTCCTGGAATGAACGCATTTTATCTGAATGCCACTCTGTTCATATTACAGTTTCCCCCAACCTCACTCGTGGCTTCGTTTATGCATTTAATTTAAATCTCAATCTCATTTGGGACCAACTATTATCATATAAGCAGATTACAATATGTGAAAACATGAATAATTTTTAACCCGATCGGGACTTACACTTAGGACACATAAATTCTATGCCAATGTGCTACCAACTACACCACAGAAGGTTTAGAAGGTAAATACACCTTACAGCTCTATCTGCTATATTAGGAATGAATGCATTCTCTCTGAATGCCACTCTATTCATATTACTGTTTCCATCAACGAAGCCACGAGTAAGGCTGGGGAAATCTGTAATATGAACAGAGTAACATTATGACTAGTAGGTTGGCCATGGCACCAGTTTCCCATTGAAAGGCTATTACTGAAGGCATTAGAATACAACTAGGACTGGTCCAGACAGTTCCGGGTTGAGTCTTCCTTCAGGACGGTTCTTTCCCCACGCCAACATCTATACTGAATATTCTGGTGTATTAATTACACATCTCTTGCTATTCCATTACCATTTGACAAGTCACAACACTCCCCACATCTATCTCTTTTTTCTCTCTTTTTCCTCATATTTGCTATTATATATGGAAGGTCCACAACTTATTGTCCCCAGTACCAAGGCATAGACGGATGCTGAGAATCTCCATGGATCTTGTTGACTCCACCATTGGCTTGAGGGCAGACACGCCTGGTGGTAGTAATGGTTCTGCCCTTAACCTTGCACCTTCCAATAGATATGCTCCTTTCACTCTTTACCATTCTAACATTCATGGCCTGAACTTTAATCTTTCTTCTTCAGAACAGCTCTTGGGTACTTTCTTCCCTAGCCTTCTCCTCCTATCTGAAATCCAGCTGTCTATACATGCTTTCTCTGACCCAATTCTAATCCCTTTCTATAATCTATAGACTCGTTTTTGTTCCAAAGTTGGGGTCTGTGCCTATTGCAACACTAACACCTACTGCGAGGCTCATGGCCCTTAATCTCCCTATTTTGATGTTATATGGCTAGAGATCAATCTCTCTACTACCACTATTTGCCTTTGCTTCTGCTATTGTTCTCCAAACTCAACCGAAATTGTGTATTTCTTTGAATATCTGTCCTCGTGCCAAGAGTCATTGCTATCTTCTCACCCACATGGCGAAGTTCTCTACAGTGGAGACTTCAATGTACACCACAGTGAGTGGCTTAATTCTTCTCACACTGATGTGGGAGGAAGTGAGGCCCTTGTTCTCTCTATTAATCATGATGTGGAGCAAGTTATCAAACGCCATACTCGTGTTTCTGATCATCACGAACATGCAGCAAAGACTCTTGACCTATTTCTTACTTTTAACCCTTAAAACAACTCTTATTCTGTGCTTTCCCCTCTTGGTAAATTTGACCACTCTATGAACTCAATCTCTTCCATTTTTGCTCACCCTCCATCAGTCCCTCCTATTTACTGCCGCCTTTGGTACTTTGAGTGTACCCTACATGAAAATTTGTGCAACTTTCTCTTTGTCTTTCCATGGGATGACTACTGCTTTCGGTCCAACAACCCTGATTAGGTTGTCCTAAAATTTGCCGAGGCATGACCTCGGGAATGAAGGCGTACATCACGTCTCCTACGAAAACTTTTTCTCCCGCTAAACCTTGGTTTGACCATGCATGCTCCATGGCTATCCAGGCCAGGAATTGAGCACACCAATCTTACCAAGCCTCACCTTCTGATTTAACTTGCTCTGCTTATTTTGTAGCTAGGTATCGCTGTACTGCTCAGATTCGAAGGTCTATGGCTTCCTTTATAAGATTGAAAGTTGATGACCTTCACTTCTCTCCCACTGACAAATGCTTCGGGTCCTTAGCCAAAAACTCTCCAAAGACTTCTGTAACTCAAGCTTTCCCCCTCTCATTCGTTCTGATGGTTCTATAGCTTGCTCTCCCACTGACAAAGCCACTCTCTTTGTCTCTCATTTTTCTGCCAACTCTTCTGTAAACGATTCCTGCACACCTGTCTCTCAATCTTTACCCCTCTCTAACCCTATTCCCTCCCTCATCCTTTCTTCACGCAAAGTCCATAAGGTTCTTCGCTCGCTAAAGACGAACAAGGCATCTGGTCCTGATGGTATCCCTGCAAGGTTCCTTAAGGAGTTTGCAGATGAACTGGCTCCCTTGCTTTGCTGTCTTTTTTGCCTCATTCTGTCAACCAGTATCTATCTTTCATCTTTGAAGCATGCTGTAATTCAACCTGTTCCTAAGAAGGGTGACTGCTGTATTCCTTCAAACTACCAACCTATTGCCCTAACCTCCTCTATTGCTAATGTTTTCAAAACTTTGCTCAATGCTCACTTCTTGAAACGCCTTGAATCTCACTCAGTTATCATGATCCACGGATGACCTCCTGTCCTATCTTACTCCTATATGGTCATCTTCTCTGAAGAGCTATGGGGAATACTTTGTCTTTGCCCTTGATATCTCTAAGGATTTTGCTAGAGTGTCGAACAAGGCTCTTCTGTTGGCCAAACTCCCTGCCTATGGCTTTACCCTTCTTTCTGGTCTCTAATTCCAGTTTTCTCTCTTACCGTTTTATATCTTTATTTGTTGATGGTGCGACATCTAGCCCTTTCTCTGTTACTATAGGTGTTCCAATGGGCTATGTTCTTTCACTTATTTTTTTCCTTCTATTCATAAATGATCTTCTACAGTCCCCATCTTCATATCTTCTGCATGCCTTTGCTGATGATTCTATCCTTCATTTTTCCTCTGCCTTTTCTTCACAACCTTCATCTGCTACTCGTAATCAGTCTCGTATCACTCTTTCTTCTACTCTCAACTCCGATTTGCAAGGAGTATCTGAGTGGGGCACTCAAAATTTAGTTAAATTCAATGTCTCCAAGACACATTATCTAGCTATCTCTTTATCATCTTCTTCTGATAACCCTATTGTCTTCACAGCTAACGTATTTTACCCTCTTAATTCTATCAACATATTAGGAATCCATATAGCCTCTAACTTGTCTTGGAGGAATTGCAAAATTCAAATTTCTAAATCTTCATCCAAAATATTGTGGTTCTGTTTCTTTTTCTTCATTACTTTTCCTCTTTACAGTTACTTAAAATCTATAAAGATCTAATCCGTCCCTGCTTAGAATACTGCTCACACATCTGGGGTGCTTCTTCTTATACTTATCTCCTTGTTAGGGTTGAATCTAGGCAGTCAGAATCATTAATGGTCCTTCTCTTACTTCTAATCTGGAGGCTCTCTCTCTTCGCCTTATGGTATTTTCCCTTTCTCTATTTTATCGCTACTACTTCAATCGTTGCTCTAATGAGTTGGCGAGTTGCGTCCCTCCCCCACTGCTGATTGGCCTCATCTCTCAGGTACTGTGTGGAGCTTTGTAGCTAGCGGATTGGTCGGTGCAGGGACTGCTTTTTCCCATCTACCTCCAGACTCTTTGACTCTCTTCCTCCTGTTGTCTTTCCTAATTCTTATGACCTATCATCCTTCAAATAGCAGGTCTATCATCATCTCAGAGCCTAATCCTCAATATTTCTAGGTCCTCTGTACTTTGACTGTTTTTTCTGTCAGTCGTTTCTTTTGTGTTACATTACCTCATATTGAATCATTGTATAATATAACAGGGTACAATATGTTCACTCAGAACAGAGACAGGAAAGGTGAAGGTGTATGTATGTATGTAGCTAAGAAGTATAGCTCGGGTGTTATAAAGGAGTGCAGTATGATGGAACGATTCATTGAATGTGTTAGTGTACAGGTACATAACGGTAAGGAAAATTGCTTCTTTGCATCTGTATATAGACCACCAAAGGGAAACATGACTGAATTCCTTGAAGCTTTACTGAAAGTATTTGATTTTGCAGCAAGAAAAAAGTACAAAACTATTTATTTATTCGGTGACTGGAACTTAGATTTGTTTAAAATAAATGAGTAATGAGTAACTGATTTTATAAACTTAATGTATTCACGTGGCTGCTTTCCAGTAACTACTAAACCTATGAGAGTAACTGAAAATAGTGCATCTCTAATCGGTCATATCTGGACCACAAATCTTGAAGACAACATAAGTAATTTCATAGTGTACACCGACATAACAGATCATTTCGCAGTATACTCCCAGTATAAAAAAGAAGAACATAAATTTGATGCATATGTAGAAAAAAGACATTACTCTGATGATAACGTAGCTAAATTTACTAGAGATATATCACATGAAAAATGGAAACATATCATAGACCTAAATAATGCAAATAAAGCTTTTAATAAATTTCACTGCACATTTAGAGATAAATTTCTAGACTGCTTTCCTCTAAGAAAATCGACTGTAAATAATAAAAACAACAGATGCAAACACATAACTGCAGGATTAAAAAATAGTATCAAAGAAAAACACCGATTAGAAAGGCTTGCATCAAAATGGCCTTTTTTCATTTGGAACCAGATATAAAGCTTACAGGAACAAATTAGTAACATTACTTCGAGCTGCCAAAAATATATATTTTCAGGATAAGCATAAGATGGAACAAGGATACAGCAAGTCCACCTGGAATACAATAAACAGCCTAATGGGACAAAAACAAATTAATCATTCAAAGGAAATCAAATTAAAAAATTATAATGACCACACTGCTAATATCTTTAATAATCATTTCTTAACTATAGCACAACCAACACAGGAACAACAAAATGTGCAACAAAACTCACACTGCCAGTTTCTTAATAATCCACCAAACTTTTCAATTTACTTGTATCCTGTAACAAGGGAGGAAGTCACTAAATATATAAAAACCTTAAATCCAAATACAGCGTCAGGATATGATGAAATTCCATCAAAACTACTCCAGGTCACTGCCCATTACATTGGTACCCCACTCACCCACATAATCAACCTATGTTTTCAGCAAGGATGTTTTCCAGACAAACTAGAAAGTGCTAAAGTAATACCTATATTTAAGTCAGGCACTGAAGATGATGAAAATAACTATAGACCTATATTAATCTTGCCGTCCTTAAGTGTTTGAAAAAGCGATTGTTCACAGACTTAAAGAATTCCTTGAAAAGTTCAACCTATTATCTGAAAATCAATGCGGATTCCGTACTAATAAGACCACTGAAAAAGCAATAATGAACTTTACAAGTGATGTTTATCAAAATTTGGAAAATAAAAACTTTGTTGCAGGCGTTTTCCTAGACTTGTCCAAAGCATTTTGACTCATTAGACCATGATATACTAATAGAAAAACTAACTTGTGTGGGTATTAGGGGAACACCATTAAAGTTATTTAAGAGCTACTTGAAAAATAGAAGACAAGCCGTATATTGTAATGGGAAAGCATCTTTGCTGAAACTATTGAGAGGGGAGTACCACAGGGATAAATACCGGGCCCATTGTTATTTTTAGTTTATATAAATGATATTTCCAATGCCAGTAATAAATTCAAATATATTCTTTATGCAGATGACACCAACCTTTTTCCTGCATGATAATAACCTTGACCACCTGCATTCTGTTTTAAATAGTGAGCTAGAAATTAACAACTGGGTCTCTGTTAATAAATTAAAGCTAAATGTTTCCAAAACTGACTATATCTTATTTCAAAATAGATCTGTAGTACACAATATTGGTCAAGTTAATATGAATGGGTATGAAGTTAAAAGAGTTGCTTGTAAGAAATTTTTGGGAGTAATTATTGATGAAAATTTAAGTTGGAAATATCATATTCAGTCTGTCTGCTCAAAACTGTCCAAGACGTGTGGAATTTTGTATAAAATTCGCCATAACCTAACAAATGAGGCCTTAAAAAGCATATACTATTCCCTGTGTTATCCTCATATTATATACTGTTTGTCCATCTGGGGTTGTACTTGGCCGTCAATTGTAAGGGATGTATTTGTAACTCAGAAAAGACTGATCAGAACTATTACATATAGTGGAAAATGTCTCAACTTCCTCTTTATTCAAGGAGCTAAACTTGCTTAAATTTAATTACCTGATACAATATTTCTGTCTTATTAC
>JAXCGZ010009458.1:212500-217500 GCA_037179515.1 Halocaridina rubra | reverse complement strand
TATATATATATATATATATATATATATATATATATATATATATATATATATATATATATATATATATATATATATATATATATATATATATATATATATATATATATATATATATATATATATATATATATATATATATATATATATATATATATATATATATATATATATATATATATATATATATATATATATATATATATATATATATATATATATATATATATATATATATATATATATATATATATATATATATATATATATATATATATATATATATATATATATATATATATATATATATATATATATATATATATATATATATATATATATATATATATATATATATATATATATATATATATATATATATATATATATATATATATATATATATATATATATATATATATATATATATATATATATATATATATATATATATATATATATATATATATATATATATATATATATATATATATATATATATATATATATATATATATATATATATATATATATATATATATATATATATATATATATATATATATATATATATATATATATATATATATATATATATATATATATATATATATATATATATATATATATATATATATATATATATATATATATATATATATATATATATATATATATATATATATATATATATATATATATATATATATATATATATATATATATATATATATATATATATATATATATATATATATATATATATATATATATATATATATATATATATATATATATATATATATATATATATATATATATATATATATATATATATATATATATATATATATATATATATATATATATATATATATATATATATATATATATATTTATATATATATATATATATATATATATATATATATATATATATATATATATATATATATATATATATATATATATATATATATATATATATATATATATATATATATATATATATATATATATATATATATATATATATATATATATATATATATATATATATATATATATATATATATATATATATATATATATATATATATATATATATATATATATATATATATATATATATATATATATATATATATATATATATATATATATATATATATATATATATATATATATATATATATATATATATATATATATATATATATATATATATATATATATATATATATATATATATATATATATATATATATATATATATATATATATATATATATATATATATATATATATATATATATATATATATATATATATATATATATATATATATATATATATATATATATATATATATATATATATATATATATATATATATATATATATATATATATATATATATATATATATATATATATATATATATATATATATATATATATATATATATATATATATATATATATATATATATATATATATATATATATATATATATATATATATATATATATATATATATATATATATATATATATATATATATATATATATATATATATATATATATATATATATATATATATATATATATATATATATATATATATATATATATATATATATATATATATATATATATATATATATATATATATATATGTATATATATATATATATATATATATATATATATATATATATATATATATATATATATATATATATATATATATATATATATATATATATATATATATATATATATATATATATATATATATATATATATATATATATATATATATATATATATATATATATATATATATATATATATATATATATATATATATATATATATATATATATATATATATATATATATATATATATATATATATATATATATATATATATATATATATATATATATATATATATATATATATATATATATATATATATATATATATATATATATATATATATATATATATATATATATATATATATATATATATATATATATATATATATATATATATATATATATATATATATATATATATATATATATATATATATATATATATATATATATATATATATATATATATATATATATATATATATATATATATATATATATATATATATATATATATATATATATATATATATATATATATATATATATATATATATATATATATATATATATATATATATATATATATATATATATATATATATATATATATATATATATATATATATATATATATATATATATATATATATATATATATATATATATATATATATATATATATATATATATATATATATATATATATACATATATATATATATATATATATATATATATATATATATATATATATATATATATATATATATATATATATATATATATATATATATATATATATATATATATATATATATATATATATATATATATATATATATATATATATATATATATATATATATATATATATATATATATATATATATATATATATATATATATATATATATATATATATATATATATATATATATATATATATATATATATATATATATATATATATATATATATGTATATATATATATATATATATATATATATATATATATATATATATATATATATATATATATATATATATATATATATATATATATATATATATATATATATATATATATATATATATATATATATATATATATATATATATATATATATATATATATATATATATATATATATATATATATATATATATATATATATATATATATATATATATATATATATATATATATATATATATATATATATATATATATATATATATATATATATATATATATATATATATATATATATATATATATATATATATATATATATATATATATATATATATATATATATATATATATATATATATATATATATATATATATATATATATATATATATATATATATATATATATATATATATATATATATATATATATATATATATATATATATATATATATATATATATATATATATATATATATATATATATATATATATATATATATATATATATATATATATATATATATATATATATATATATATATATATATATATATATATATATATATATATATATATATATATATATATATATATATATATATATATATATATATATATATATATATATATATATATATATATATATATATATATATATATATATATATATATATATATATATATATATATATATATATATATATATATATATATATATATATATATAAATATATATATATATATATATATATATATATATATATATATATATATATATATATATATATATATATATATATATATATATATATATATATATATATATATATATATATATATATATATATATATATATATATATATATATATATATATATATATATATATATATATATATATATATATATATATATATATATATATATATATATATATATATATATATATATATACATATATATAATATATATATATATATATATATATATATATATATATATATATATATATATATATATATATATATATATATATATATATATATATATATATATATATATATATATATATATATATATATATATATGGATAGTAGGTTGGCCATGGCACTAGCCGCCCGTTGAAAGACTACGCCTGAAGGTATTAGGATGCAACTAGGACTGGTCCAGACAGTTCCAGGTTGAATCTTTCTTCAGGACGGTCCTTTCCTCATGCCTACATCTACACTGAATATTCTGGCATATTCATTACACATCTCTTGCTATTCCATTACATTTGACAAGTCACAACATTCTGCACATCTGTCTCTTTTACTTTCCTTTTCCTCACATTTTGTCATTATTTATGGAAGGTTCACAACTAATGGCCCCCAGTACCTGGCATAGTGGGGTGCGAAGAATCTCCGGGGATCGCGTTGACTCTACCATTGGCTTGAGGGCAGACACGCCTGGTAGTAGTAATGGTTCTGCTCTTAACCTTGCACCTCCTAATAGATCTGCTTCTTTCACTCTTCACTATTCAAACATTCGTGGGCTGAACTCTAATCTTTCGTCTGTGGAACAGCACTTGGGCTCTTTCCTCCCTAACCTCCTCCTCCTATCTGAAACCCAGTTGTCTATACATGCTTCCACTGACCCTTTCCAAATCTCCCACTATAATCTGTATACTCGTTTTCGTTCCAAAGGTGGGGTCTGTGCTTACTGCAACATTAACACTCCTACTGTG
This sequence comes from Halocaridina rubra, assembly GCA_037179515.1. Lineage (NCBI taxonomy): Eukaryota > Metazoa > Arthropoda > Malacostraca > Decapoda > Atyidae > Halocaridina > Halocaridina rubra. Next base: position 213,126 of record JAXCGZ010009458.1, on the reverse strand, counting down.
AGGCTCATGGACCTTGAATCTCCTGACTTTGATGTTCTCTGGCTAAAAGTCTATCTCTCCACTACCACTATCATCCTTTGCTTCTGCTACTGTTCTCCAAACTCCACCGAGTTTGCATCTTTCTTTGAATATCTCTCCTCGTGCCATGAATCCTTGCTATCTTCTCACCCACATGCCGAAGTTCTCTACATTGGAGACTTCAATGTACACCACAGTGAGTGGCTTCATTCTTCTCACACTGATGTGGGAGGAAGCGAGGCTCTTGCTTTCTCTATTACTCATGATCTGGAGCAAATTATTAAACATCCTACTCGTGTTCCTGATCGTCACGAACAAGCTGCTAACATTCTTGACCTTTTTTTTACTTCTAACCCTTCTAACTACTCTTATTCCGTGCTTTCCCCTCTTGGTAAATCTGACCACTCCATGATCTCTGTCTCTTCCAATTTCGCTCCCCCACCACCAATCCCTCCTACTCAACGCCGCCTTTGGCACTTCGAGCGAACTCAATATGAAAATTTGCGTAACTTTCTCTTTGACTTTCCATGGGATGACTACTGCTTTCGGTCCCGCAACCCTGATCGGGTAGCTGTAAAAGTTGCCGAGATCATGACCGCGGGAATGGA
>JAXCGZ010009458.1:192500-207500 GCA_037179515.1 Halocaridina rubra | reverse complement strand
ATATATATATATATATATATATATATATATATATATATATATATATATATATATATATATATATATATATATATATATATATATATATATATATATATATATATATATATATATATATATATATATATATATATATATATATATATATATATATATATATATATATATATATATATATATATATATATATATATATATATATATATATATATATATATATATATATATATATATATATATATATATATATATATATATATATATATATATATATATATATATATATATATATATATATATATATATATATATATATATATATATATATATATATATATATATATATATATTTATATATATATATATATATATATATATAAATATATATATATATATATATATATATATATATATATATATATATATATATATATATATATATATATATATATATATATATATATATATATATATATATATGTCGTATGACTTCCGTCATGCTGAAGCCAGTCCGTCATGCTGAAGCCAGTCCGTCATGCTGAAGCCAGAATCTGAAACTTGTAACAGATCTTGAGGGGTAACGGCTGGTCGAGGGCACAGATATTTTATTACAATGTTTGTAGAAAGTGTCAAGGAGATATATGACCAGAACCGTGAGACTTAGGATCTGGCATCGAGAAGGGCAGGAAAGGCCAGGAAGTTAGCCATTTCCTAAACCGCAAGAAACATAAGCAAGTGTTTCGTACGCAGGTACATGCCCTGCAGAGATGCCCAATAACTCCTCCCCGGAAGTAGGAGGGATTCCACTTTGAACCTGGCGTTGATTAGCTGGACTAGATCTCACTGATTTCATTGGAGAATTGGATGTTAAGCCACGCCCTGCCCCTGGGGGTATTTCAAGAGCCACCCGGGGCAGAGACAGTTAGTTAGAACTTTGCCCGGGGCACGAATAGATCATAGATTGTGATAGTCATAGGGTGGGGGCATTGAGGCATTGGGGCATTGAGGCGTCGAAGTTGTGTTGTACTCTAGAATAAATATAAGCAAAGGATTCACTGCGTGTCCATTCTTACCTTGTACCCGTCTGGTACTAATAATTATAAGTATATATACGTAGGAGGAAAATCCCTACGTCAGTGGTGACGCTCGGTGGGATAATAATAAAATCCCTACGTCAGTGGTGGCAGTGCGGTACGGATCTTCACGAGAGAAAAAAAAAAAAAAAAAAAAAAAAAAAAAACACATACGAAGAGACAGGTGAATGCCAGTGCAGACCCGTGCAGAGAAAATAAGAATGGCAAAAGCAGAAATCCAACATCTCCCAATGCAAGAAATGAGTGACGAGGCCAAACACCGGAGAATTCTCGAACTGGAGGAGCAAGTGCGGCGCCTACAAGCACGCGCCGACGCCGCTCCGTCGAGAAGGAACCCGGTCGACGTCGACACCCCCGACAGTGAAACCGACGCCTCAAACATCGACGAACAGCCTGCCGCTCCGAACCCCGTGGTGACACAGGGAACGCAGCAGGCCCAGCCCCCACCCTGTGCCCTGGTTGTAAAGACGCCTCGAGTCAAAAATTCACTTTTATACCTCGACGGCGCAAATGTAAAAGACCGCGAATGTCCGTCCATAATTCCCGCGACCGACTTCCTGAAATACTTGGGTCTGCGGATGAGAAGTGACGAGCGGTCAAATAGAAAATATTATAAAACTTTGAAGGAACTTTTCCTAAGATATTTCTTAGTAAGCCGAAGTGTGACCGGAGCATTGAGTGAAAATGCCCATTACAAGAAGTATAAGTTGCCGGATCCGACCAAGAAGACGGCGATTCGTCGATTTTACTCAAAGAGAAGAAGGAGAACCCTCTCCTTCCTTGCCTTCTGCCATGAAGTTCTTCAGGACCACCTCCTTAAAATAGCTAAGTACTTGTGATCTGTATCCAGTGAGTAATGGGACAATTAGTAAAAGAAATTGAGGTCGGTGGACGCCGCCATTTTATCTTGTAGTTATGCTTTGACTCAGCCAACCCGCTTATAAGGGGTGTGGCGCTTAATAAGTTGATAAAAGTAGAATTTCTGTACCCATTACTAACATGGATAATTTGTACTAATAGCTATAAGCAGTAATAAACTCCGTTTTTGTTATAATTTGAGTAATATAAAGAATTTGCGTTGGAAGTGCGTTCCATTTATTTGTATTAATGCTTAGATTGAATTTTAAGAACGCGAATGTATCGATTTTTAATTGAAAAAATTTAATGCACGTGAAATCACTGTTACAGTATATTAATTTCTTAAGTGTAAGAATTACAGTGAGTAATATACTTGAATCTGCTTTTAAGGTTTTACTTAGAACACGTGTGGTTTTCGAGAAAGGAATGTGGAAGTGACCATTCGATCTCCCAACCTCGTTATTATGAATATGTAGTAATTGTACTGAGCTTTGATATTTTAAAGTACGTGTAAAATCATTTTTATATAAATTTCTTAAAGCGTAAGAAAGAGTGTTAAGATTGCGCCTGTTTTTTAAGTTTTTTTTTTTTTTTTTTTTTTTTCTCCGCGGGAGGAATGTTTTAGCGAAAGAAAGACATAAATGACAGATCGTTCTTTTTGTGTTATGATGATGGGAAATTAATCTTACGATACGTGTGTGGCATGTTTTTTCTGAAGAATAAGAAATTTCGTGATATTAGTTAGAGATGAGTTTTTTTTAATTTCACGCTATGCAGGTGAAAGTAAGAGTAAATTAGAGTAGTTGTGCTGTCCTAGAATAGGGAAGGTTTTTCAGTGTCACCCAAACGTAGCTTCAAGGGAGTAGAATGTTTGTTTGTTCGTTAGAATGGGACTTAGGACTGGTGAGGAAGTCTGTGACCGCACGGCTCAGCCGAGATTTCACCTTTACTCTTCTTCAGAGAGACCGGGAAAGGAAAACCAACGTTATAAAAAGGGACTTTCACAGACAGAAAGGAGATGATTGACTTGAAAGTGATATAGCGAATGTGATAGCGAGTGAGTATGAATGACTGGGGGTATAATGGGAGGGTTGCTCTAGGGGGTGAAATCGCGGAAAGCACCGTTAAGAAGCATGATTGGGGAGTCTGCGAGGATCGTTCCCCTGCTCCGCCAGGTCCTTCTGCATGCCATATCAGAGTGTATTTATGGGAGGTGATGCGCTGTTGCAATATCTAGTGAGGGATATGGATGAGAAGGTAATTCTCCACCTGCCCAGATATGGTTGAAATGCCGAGTTTGTTTTATTTTTGTTTTGTCCCCTACTCCGCCATTGAGATTATTATTCGATTTCCGAGAGATTCCAAGATAGATGTTACGTGATAAAGGACGTGAATCTATGAATGATTCTTTATTTTCTTTGCTAGCTGCAGTATATACATTATTTGTCTGAAGAGATATGTTAGATTGATAAAGTAAAACTTTGCGAGTTTTAGCCATGATAATGTTTTATCAAAATTATTTCGGCTTGGTCATAAAGAAAGAGTGAGAGCTGACACGAAATGACAACAAGAATGTTACACAGCTGTATCCCGTATTTGAGAGAGCAGATATAAGTCAAATTCGAGATAGTAAAAGAAGATATATATTTTGTTTGAATTGTTTACGTACAACTCCGTACGAGATTTTGAAGTTTAAGCAAAATGGATTCCTTACTGTTGATAATGAAATATACTTTTTGTTTTTATTATTGCATACACAGAGATAGACTTTTTATATTCTTAGATACCCGTTTTTGTTATAGTTCTTTTTGTATTGAAGAAATCTTTAAAATCTTACTTAAAGGATTCTGAAAAGATTATCTAGAGATAACCATGGTTAATCCCTAGCATTTTCATGAATTTTAGATTACAATCGGGCTAATTAAAGATAATTGAGATTATTAGAGATTATTTGCTGAGTTTTAAAGTTAAAATTAATGACACTTAAGTCCTTTTTAAGAAGTTGTTAAGAAAAGGATATTTGTACTTTTGTTGATAGTAGTAGGGATACTGTCACATATGATTTTTGCTTTTTTTTGCTTTAATTTCATCAGTGTGTGTGCTTCGACTTAACCCTCTGATTTATAGCATGAAAAGAGAGAGATTGTCATTATAGACAAGGATGTGTATGCTGTTACAGTAAAGTCCTTATCAAGATTAAACAGAAAGGAATGGATTTATGCTTCGACAGTTCTGCAGTTGTACACTAAGTTCTTTTTGCTTTTGTTTTTGTTAATGAGGGAATGAGAATAGCCGCTGACAATAAACGTAAGACTCTATCGATAGTCATTGCTAACGTTTGTTCACGTTCATTTGTTTATTTATTTTTATTATTAGAGATACTCTGCGACGATTTTTTATTTTCAGTACAAGTAAAAGACAGAGGCCCATCTCAGCTGACTTGTGAGTGGAAACCGCAACGTATTTCACGGTCGCCCAGCCTCTCTCTCTCTCTCTCTCTCTTTCTCTCTCTCTCTCTCTCTCTCCTACCTTTCACTCGACTCTGAGCCTGACAGAGGCTCCGTTCAATGCTAAAAGAACGTTGCTGTCTTTGAGTTTTTTTTGTGTGTTTTTTTCAGCGAAGCTAGGCGATAATTGTGCCTACATTTCATTGCAGTCAATAGATTGTTGCATGCTGTTATTGCATAAATACTGATAAGATATCGGTAGTACCGCCATTTGCATAAATGTTTGTGCCACATGTCGCAACTGTTTAGAGAATAGATAGAACTCCCATTGACAAATTGTGGAGCCAGCAAGTTGCCACTTATGCTCTATATATATACATTGATTATGACAGCAGGAATTTAAATATTAAAAGAGACTGTGTTAGAATGTGCATTGCTATGAAGTATAAGTATAGAACTCTGTTCTTACTTCTGAATATCAGTCTCCATTGTATATATATTGATATTTTTGATTTAGTATATTTATTTTTATTGTTTATTATTCTTATTTTTAGATCATGATTATTAGTAATGTTATTATGTTGACTGATATCGTTGCTATCTCTCAATGGCCTGTTGCTAATTATTATTTTCGAAATGAAATCAGCAGTAACTTGATGATTTGTATCTTTTATCTGAATTCATATTTGATGTTACTGTAGCCACCGCTAATAAGAATGTTTCTTTAGTGGCTTTTCTCAGCATTTAATGATTATTCTTTTTGACATTTATAGTAGAGTAATGCTATGTAGCAGTTGCTAAGTCCTAAGTATCTTGGAATAATAATCTAGTTGTGTAGACACATACCTTCCATTACCACCCTATTTCTAGGCAGCCCCGACCTGCAAGTTCTAAAAGTCTTTAGATTTTGTCCGTTCAGACAAGTCCCTAGTGCCCATTGAATAGAGATTGCAATCACTTGCAGTTGCAGGGGAGGCAAAGTATAGCCTCGATTACCAACGTATGGCCATTGTTGGTACCCTGAAGTCATAGGGAACCTTTCTTACAACTGTAGTAGTGACAGAGGTTCAAATTTTCATCCCGAGATCTGCTTCGAAGGTACGTGTGAGGGCCGTACAGGAAGAGAATCGCTGTGACGTTGCAGGTCTCCTGCGTGGTGGTCTTAGTCAAGATCGGCCGAGGGCGGGACGAGGAAGCCGGGCTGGAAGGATTAGCGGGATGGGCCCAGTCCTTGTCCTTTTTGTTTTGCCTAACCGAGTAACGGAGATATGGCAACAAACCTGGGCCTGCAGCAAGGACGGCGGGGGAGTGAAAACAAAAGAATCCCCGAGGGAAACCGGGGAATCGCACCTAGCAAGAATTCATGAGCAAGGGACAGAGAAATTAAAAGTCGTCGTGGACAGAGAAAGTAAAAGTCGTCCTAGACAGAGAAATTAAAAGTCGTCCTAGACAGAGAAAACGAAAGTCGTCCTAGACAGAGAAATTAAAAGTCGTCCTAGACAGAGAAAACGAAAGTCGTCCTAGACAGAGAAAGTAAAAGTCGTCCTAGACAGAGAAAACGAAAGTCGTCCTAGACAGAGAAAACGAAAGTCGTCCTGGACAGAGAAAGTAAAAGTCGTCCTAGACAGAGAAAACGAAAGTCGTCCTAGACAGAGAAATTAAAAGTCGTCCTATCCATTGGTCTCTGAATAGTAATATAATATGAAAGTAACACATGTTTTGTTTCAGGAGTAGTTTTTAAGGCTTAATTTTAAGACAAATCAATGCCTCTAATAATGATAGGAATAGAATTTATGAAGGTAAGGTCTCTTATAGAAATTACTGTTGATGTTATGGTCTATATCATTTTAAATGTGTATACATGCCAATACTCTACCTCATTTGTTTGCTAATGTGCTACATAAGTTATGATTTTACCGTAATTAACTCAATTTAGTCTTTTAAAGAAACGAGAGAAGTAGATGAACTAATGTTTTGATTTAAACTGGCTTTTGATCTTAATTAATGTTTGATATTAGTTTCATACTGGAATTATGGTTGTTTAAATATAAGAATATGTTTGTATTTCAGATTTCCAACAAGGAAATAGACACTGCATGCTCTAGTTGTCTGTAAAAGTACTCTATATATGTTATGTTTGTGTAATTTGTATAGGAATTCTTAGAAAATAGCTTAAATAATTCGGCCCCATTTCTATTGTAAACTAATGTTAGCTAGGATATGTCCAAGAGCTCCCGGAAAATTAGCCCATGCTTCGACTGAAATAAGAGATATTTCAGTTTTGGTTGGGAGGGATGTCGTATGACTTCTGTCATGCTGAAGCCAGTCCGTCATGCTGAAGCCAGTCCGTCATGCTGAAGCCAGAATCTGAAACTTGTAACAGATCTTGAGGGGTAACGGTTGGTCGAGGGCACAGATATTTTATTACAATGTTTGTAGAAAGTGTCAAGGAGATATATGACCGGAACCGTGAGACTTAGGATCTGGCATCGAGAAGGGCAGGAAAGGCCAGGAAGTTAGCCATTTCCTAAACCGCAAGAAACATAAGCAAGTGTTTCGTACGCAGGTACATGCCCTGCAGAGATGCCCAATAACTCCTCCCCGGAAGTAGGAGGGATTCCACTTTGAACCTGGCGTTGATTAGCTGGACTAGATCTCACTGATTTCATTGGAGAATTGGATGTTAAGCCACGCCCTGCCCCTGGGGGTATTTCAAGAGCCACCCGGGGCAGAGACAGTTAGTTAGAACTTTGCCCGGGGCACGAATAGATCATAGATTGTGATAGTCATAGGGTGGGGGCATTGAGGCATTGGGGCATTGAGGCGTCGAAGTTGTGTTGTACTCTAGAATAAATATAAGCAAAGGATTCACTGCGTGTCCATTCTTACCTTGTACCCGTCTGGTACTAATAATTATAAGTATATATACGTAGGAGGAAAATCCCTACGTCAGTGGTGACGCTCGGTGGGATAATAATAAAATCCCTACGTCATATATATATATATATATATATATATATATATATATATATATATATATATATATATATATATATATATATATATATATATATATATATATATATATATATATATATATATATATATATATATATATATATATATATATATATATATATATATATATATATATATATATATATATATATATATATATATATATATATATATATATATATATATATATATATATATATATATATATATATATATATATATATATATATATATATATATATATATATATATATATATATATATATATATATATATATATATATATATATATATATATATATATATATATATATATATATATATATATATATATATATATATATATATACATACATATATATGTATATATATATATATTTATATATATATATATATATATATATATATATATATATATATATATATATATATATATATATATATATATATAGAGAGAGAGAGAGAGAGAGAGAGAGAGAGAGAGAGAGAGAGAGAGGAGAGAGAGAGAGAGAGAGAGAGAGAGAGAGAGAGAGAGAGAGATCTAATATCCACTTTTAGTCTATATTCAATAGAAAGATTCAACATCTCTGCGAAGATTCCAGAGTTGCTGGAGCATGGACCCCAAGCATCCTTATCTCTGGCCTCTGTTCTTTACTTTCAGAGTTGGCAGAGTCATACAATTTGGTGTTTGCACATTCATAGAAGGATCTAACATATGTGTGTAAAGAGCTTCTAGAATTTGCAGACGTCAAAACTGTTTTTCTGTGCGTAGTATCTTCATTTCATTCACACACACACACACACACACACACACACACACACACACACACACACACACACACACACACACACACACACACACACTCACACACACACACACACACGCACACACACACACAACCCACTCATCAGACAGGCACTTGATAAGGAGAAGACAGTGGTAATCTCAGGCATAAGTGAATCCCAGGAGCCAACATGGCAGGGGAGACTTGAAGAAAATAAAGCTAGGGTTGTAGACCTGATAAGAAAGCTTGGAGTAGTATGTGGTCCTGAGGATATTGTAAACATACACCAACTAGGTAAATATTCGAGGGAAGGAAAGCAGAGACCAACAAAAGTAACCTTTGAGAGAGGGGAAACATGTAGGGAAATATTGTTGAGAAAAAAAAGTCTAAAAGACCTTCAAGAATGCAAAGAAGTGTTCATTAGACGATACAGAACACAGGAAGAGATGGGAAAGATCAAAAACTTGTTGCAAGAGGGAAGAAGGTTAAATGATGAAAGAAATGAAGAAGAGAAGAAAAATTTTCGCTACAGAGTACTTCCAGACAAAGGGGAGATAAAGAAGATAATGACAGAAGATCAGGGGATGGGGCCTCATTAAGACTGTTATACACAAATGCTGATGGATTAGCTGGTAAGGCAGTAGAATTAAAAGATAGGATTCACAACAGTAAGGCAGATATAGTAGCAATTACAGAGACTAAGTTGAGTGAGGACATAAACAGTGTCACAGTTTTTCCTAAGGGCTTCAGAATACTAAGGGTTGAAAGATCTGAGAGGACTGGTGGAGGGATAGCACTGCTCATAAGTGAGAGGATTCAAGTTGAAGAAATAAACTTGGCTATAGAAAGTGAGTTCAGGGAATTTCTTGTTGCTCGCATAAATACTGGGTCAGAGAGCATTATAATAACTGTTGTATGCAACCCACCAAGGAACCAAAATAGGCTTGAAATTTATGAGGAAAGTCATATAGGTACTATTGAAGTCATAAACTCAGTTGTTAACATGGCACGGGAGAAAAAATGTAGGATTTTGATTATGGGAGACTTTAATCATAAAGAGATAGATTGGATAAATCTTGACCCACACAGTGGTGAGGACTCATTCGGGGCAAGATTCCTAGATTGCGTACAAGGGAATTTCCTACACCAACATGAAATGGAACCAACAAGGGCCAGGGGTGGGGATGAGCCATCACTACTTGATCTAGTGTTCACAGATAATGTGTTGGATATTGAAAATATTGAGTATGAACCACCAATTGGAAAGAGTGACCACTGTGTGTTGTTGATGGAGTATATCATTGAAGATATTCTGCCTGAGAGTAGAGGCACTGAGGACATGAGGAGGAACTATCCGAAAGGAGATTACATCAAAATGAATGTGCTTTTTGCAGTTATTGACTGGAGAACCTTATTTTACAACAAATCTGTACAAGAAATGTATGACATCTTTTGTGAGAAATATGGGAAGATAGTAGATTGCTGCATACCTGTCACCAAAGTAGGTGTAATTCATGCCAGACAGAAATGGTTTGATAATGGGAGTAAAAGAGCTAAGGAGTGGAGAGACAAATGCTGGAAAAGGTATAGTAGGAGAAAAAACATAAATGCCCGGCAAACCTACAAAAGAGCAAGAAATGACTACCTCAGTAAAAGGAGAGAGGCAGAGAGAGATTATGAGAGGGACATCACCAGGAAGGCTAAAGAAAATCCCAAGCTTTTCCACAGCTTTATCAGAGGAAAACTGAAGGTAAAAGAACAGGTTTTAAGGCTAAAGAGAGCGGATGGAAGCATCACTGAGACGGATGAAGAGATCTGCAAAGAATTGAACAAGGAGTTTCAGTCAGTATTTACAGTAGAAAATACCCCACCACCTCAGATTGCAGAGATAGAAGCTCAAGGGCCGGTATTAGAGAACATCAACCTTACAGCCACAGAGGTATGCAAAGCGCTGATGGATTTAGATGTTCATAAAGCTACAGGTCCTGATGACATATCCCCTCATGTGCTTAAAAAATGCGCAAGCACAATATCAGTGGCACTAAGTATCATAATTAAGGAGTCACTGGAGTCGGGGGAGATTCCAAGATGCTGGAAACAAGCAAATGTGATACCTATCTTCAAAAAGGGAAGTAGGGATACGGCTCTGAACAATAGACCAGTTTCCTTGACCAGCATAGTTTGCAAAGTTATGGAGAAACTACTAAGGAAACATATCTCTCTTCACTTGGAATCCTTCAACTTTTTGTCAGTGAGGCAACATGGCTTAAGAGAAGGTAGATCAACAGTAACAAACTTATTAGAATTTTATGATGAGGTAAGCCAAATCTTACAGGAAAGAGAGGGCTGGGCAGATTGCATATTCCTAGACTTCCAGAAAGCGTTTGACACTGTTCCACATGGGAGACTTATTAGGAAGCTGCACTCAATGGCTAGAATAGGTGGAAATGTTTTGGAATGGATAAAAACTTACTTAGAAGGAAGGGAACAGAGGGTTAGAGTAAGACACTCAGTGTCTGAATGGAGAAGAGTTAGTAGTGGAGTTCCACAGGGTTCAGTTTTAGGGCCACTTTTGTTCCTTGTATATGTAAATGACCTACCAGAGTCTGTAAATTCATTCATGAATATGTTTGCAGATGATGCAAAGATTGTGAAGAAAGTAAAAAACGAGAACAATGGTAGAGAACTTCAGTAGGATCTAAATAATCTGCATGAGTGGTCAGAAAAGTGGCTAATGAAATTCAATACTTCAGAATGTAAGGTAATGAGAATGGGTACAAGTGCAAGAAGGCCCAAGCTTGACTACTCTGTGGCTGGAGTACAACTTTAAGAGACAGAAAATGAGAGAGACCTAGGACTAAACATACTGGCAGATTTGTCTCCAGAAATACATATAAATGGCATAGTAAGGGCAGCATATGCATTCTTATCAAATGTAATTGTAGCCTTCAGGCACATGGACAAGGAAATGTTCAGAAATATTTATGTAACCTATGTGAGGCCAAAACTCGAATATGCAGCCCCCTTTTGGAATCCGCACTTGAAAAAGCACATAGCTAAGCTTGAAAAAGTGCAAAGACATGCCACGAAACTGGTGCCAGAAATACGCAATCTCAGTTATGATGAGAGGCTGAGGGAATTAGACTTACCATCACTCGAAGCTAGAAGAGTAAGGGGGGATATGGTGACAGTCTTTAAATTCCTTCATGGTTATGATAGAGTGGATAGGGATCGATATTTCGATATGGCTGGCTCTAGAACTAGAGGTCATAGTTTGAAGCTTCGTAAGAAAACTTCTTTGCAGGATGTAAGGAAATACTTTTTCAGTGTAAGAGTAGTTGATAATTGGAATTCGCTAAGCGAGGAGGTAGTTAATGCTATCTCAATCCATAGTTTTAAGGACAGGTACGATAAGTATCACTAAGTCTAAAATGGAACCGATCAGGAGACGGGAAGATACGAGCGTTGGGCTCTTTCCCGTAAACACAATTAGGTAATCACATATACAAACAGTTAACTATAAAGAGACAGTAATCGAAAAAATGAGAGACGTTGTGATGGAAAGGGCAAACCCACTCATCAAACAGGCACTTGATAAAGAGAAGACAGCGGTAATCTCAGGCATAAGCGAATCCCAGGAGCCAACATGGCAGGGGAGTTTAAGAAAATAAAGCTAGTTTTGTAGACCTGATAAGAAAGCTTGGAGAAGTTTGTGGTCCTGAGGATATTGTAACCATACACCAACTAGGTAAATATTCGAGGGAAGGAAAGCCGAGACCAACAAAAGTAACCTTTGAGAGAGGGGAAACATGTAGGGATATATTGTTGACAAAAAAAAGTCTAAAAGACCTTCAAGAATTCAAAGAAGTGTTCATTAGACGATACAGAACACAGGAAGAGATGGGAAAGATAAAAAATTTGTTGCAAGAAGCAAGAAGGTTAAATGAGGAAAGAAATGAAGAAGATAAGAAAAATTTTCATTTCAGAGTTCTTCCAGACAAAGGGGAAATAAAGAAGATAATGAAAGAAGATCAGGGGATGGGGCTTCATTAAGATTGTTATACACAAATGCTGATGGACTAGCTGGTAAGGCAGTAGAATTATAAGATAGGATTCACAACAGTAAGGCAGATATGGTAGCAATTACAGAGACTAAGTTGAGTGAGGACATAAACAGTGTCACAGTTTTTCCTAAGGGCTTCAGAATATTAAGGGTTGAAAGATTTGAGAGGACTGGTGGAGGGATAGCACTGCTCTTAAGTAAAAAGATTCAAGTTGAAGAAATAAACTTGGCTATAGAAAGTGAGTTCAAGGAATTTCTTGTTGCTCGCATAAATGCTGGTCAGAAAGCATTATAATAACTGTTGTATATAACCCACCAAGGAACCAGAATAGGCTTGAAGTTTATGAGGAAAGTCATATAGGTACTATTGAAGTCATAAACTCAGTTGTTAACATGGCACGGGAGAAAAAATGTAAGATTATGATTATGAGAGATTTTAATCTTTAAGATATAGATTGGATAAATCTTGACCCAAACAGTGGTGAGGACTCATTCGGAGCAAGATTCCTAGATTGCGTACAAGGGAATTTCCTACACCAACATGTAATGGAACCAACGAGGGCCAGGGGTGGGGATAAGTCATTACTACTTGATCAAGTATTCACAGATAATGTGTTGGATATTGAAAAAATTGAGTATGAACCACCAATTGGAAAGAGTGACCACTGTGTGTTGTTGATGGGATATATCATTGAAGATATTCTGCATGAGAGTAGAGGCACTGAGGACATGAGGAGGAACTATCCGAAAGGAGATTACATCAAAATGAATGAGCTCTTTGCAGTTATTGACTGGAGAACCTTATTTTACAACAAATCTGTAAAAGAAATGTATGACATCTTTTGTGAGAAATATGGGAAGATAGTAGATTGCTGCATACCTGTACCAAAGTAGGTGTAATTCATGCCAGAGAGAAATGGTTCGATAATGGGTGTAAAAGAGCTAAGGTGTGGAGAGACAAATGCTGGAAAAGGTATAGGAGGAGAAAAAACATAATTGCCTGGCAAACTTACAAAAGAGCAAGAAATGACTACCTCAGTAAAAGGAGAGAGGCAGAGAGAGACTATGAGAGGGACATCACCAGGAAGGCTAAAGAAAATCCCAAGCTTTTCCACAGCTTTATCAGAGGAAAACTGAAGGTATAAGAACAGGTTTTAAGGCTAAAGAGAGCGGATGGAAGCATCACTGAGACGGATGAAGAGATCTGCAAAGAATTGAACAAGGAGTTTCAGTCAGTATTTACAGTAGAAAATACCCCACCACCTCAGATTGCAGAGATAGAAGCTCAAGGGCCGGTACTAGAGAACATCAACCTTACAGCCACAGGGGTATACAAAGCGCTGATGGATTTAGATGTTCATAAAGCTACAGGTCCTGATGACTTATCCCCTCATGTGCTTAAAAATGCGCAAACTCAATATCAGTGGCACTAAGTATCATATTTAAAAAGTCACTGGAGTCAGGGGAGATTCCAAGTTGCTGGAAACAAGCAAATGTGATACCTATCTTCAAAAAGGGAAGGAGGGATACGGCTCTGAACTATAAACCAGTTTCCTTGACCAGCATAGTTTGCAAAGTTATGGAGAAACTACTAAGGAAATATATCTCTCTTCACTTGGAATCCTTCAACTTTTTGTCAGTGAGGCAACATGGCTTAAGAGAAGGTAGATCAACAGTAACAAACTTATTAGAATTTTATGATGAGGTAAGCCGAATCATACAGGAAAGAGAGGGCTGGGCAGATTGCATATTTCTAGACTTCCAGAAAGCATTTGACACTGCACTGTTCCACATGGGAGACTTATTAGGAAGCTGCAAGCAATAGCTAGAATAGGTGGACATGTTTTGGAATGGATAAAAACTTACTTAGAAGGAAGGGAACAGAGGGTTAGAGTAAGACACTCAGTGTCTGAATGGAGAAGAATTAGCAGTGGAGTTCCACAGGGTTCAGTTTTAGGGCCACTTTTGATCCTTGTATATGTAAATGACCTACCAGAGTCTGTAAATTCATTCATGAATATGTTTGCAGATGATGCAAAGATTGTGAAGAAAGTAAAAAACGAGAACAATGGTAGAGAACTTCAGTAGGATCTAAATAACCTGAATGAGTGGTTAGAAAAGTGGCTAATGAAATTCAATACTTCAAAATGTAAGGTAATGAGAATGGGAACAAGTGCATGAAGGCCCAAGCTTGACTACTCGGTGGCTGGAGTACAACTTCAAGAGACAGAAAATGAGAGAGATCTAGGAGTAAACATACTAGCAGATTTGTCTCCAGAAATACATATAAATGGCATAGTAAGGGCAGCATATGCATTGTTATCAAATGTAATTGTAGCCTTCAGGCACATGGACAAGGAAATGTTCAGAAATATTTATGTAACCTATGTGAGACCAAAACTCGAATATGCAGCCCCCTTTTGGAATCCACACTTGAAAAAGCACAGAGTTAAGCTTGAAAAAATTCTAAGACATGCCACGAAACTGGTGCCAGAAATACGCAATCTCAGTTATGATGAGAGGCTGAGGGAATTAGACTTACCATCATTCGAAGCTAGAAGATTGAGGGAGGATATAGTGACAGTCTTTAAATTCATTCATGGTTATGATAGAGTGGATAGGGATCGATATTTTGATATGGCAGCCTCTAGAACTAGAGGTCATAGTTTGAAGCTTCGTAAGAAAACTTCTTTGCAGGATGTAAGGAAATACTTTTTCAGTGTATGAGTAGTTGA
>JAXCGZ010009458.1:182500-187500 GCA_037179515.1 Halocaridina rubra | reverse complement strand
AGTAATGTTAAAGGTATAAGCAACGGCTCATGAAGCCAAATAATTAGCTGAATTTTAGTAATGTACAATAGCAGTAAGGAAATTGTCAGGTTATTACATAATTGGCATATTGTAAATGTTGATGAAGTTAGGAGATATTTATCTTAACAGTAGAATTGAGACAAATTAGTAGGGCTCATATTCATGTACTTGCAAAGTCTGTTCTAAATGCTATCGGTTACTAGATGCATGACGTGTTGGCTACAGTAGTATGAACAGAGGAGATTGTCCCTCCGCAATGTGGGAGCGGAGTTCAGGTGTCCCTCCGCAGTGCTACAGTGTTAAGTAAGCTACAGTGGTAGAAACAGAGGAGGTTTCCCTCCGCAATGTGGGAGTGGAGTTCAGGTGTCCCTCCGCGGTGCTACCTTGGTAAGTAAGCTACAGTGGTAGAAACGGAGGAGGTTTTCACTTCCCAACTTTGGAAGTGGAGTTGTGGAATACCTCCACGCTGCTACAGTGGTGTGAACGGAGGAGGTTTTCCCTCCGCAACGTGGGAGCAGAGTTCTGGTGTCCCTCCGCAGTGCTACAGTAATGTGACGGAGGAGGTATTCCCTCTGCAATGTGGGAGCGGAGTTCAGGTGTCCCTCTGCAGTGCTACAGTGGTAAATGAGCTACAGTGGTAGAAACGGAGGAGGTTTTCCCTCCGCAACGTGGGAAGTGGAGTTGTGGAATCCCTCCACCCTGCTACAGTGGTGTGAACGGAGGAGGTTTTCCCTCCGCAACGTGGGAGCGGATTTCTGGTGTCCCTCCGCAGTGCTACAGTAGTGTGAATGGAGGAGGTTTTCCCTCCGCAACGTGGGAGCGGAGTTCAGGTGTCCCTCCGTAGTGTTACAGTGGTAAGTAAGCTACAGTGGTATGAACGGAGGAGGTTGTCCCTCCGCATCATGAGAGTGGAGTTAAGGTGTTCCTCCACAATGCTACAGTGGTAAGTTTGCTACAGTGGTAAGAACGGAGGAGGTTTTCCCTCCGCAATGTGGAAACCGGAGTTAAGATATTCCTATGGAATGCTACAGTGGTAAGTACGGAGGAGGTTTTCCCTCCACGAAGTGGGAAGCGGAGTGGTATGAACATAGGTTTTCCTTTTGTAATGTGGGAAGTGGAGTGGAGGTATCTCTCTGGAATGCTACAGCGGTAAGTTAGCTACAGTCCATGCGCCATGCTGCAGTGGTAAGTTAGCTATAGTGGTATGAACGGAAGAGGTTTTCCCTCCGCAATGTGAGAATCGGAGTTGGGATATCCCACCGCAGTGCTACAGTGGTGTGAACGTAGGAGGTTTTTCCATCCGCAATATAGGAAGCGAAGTTGAGGTATCCCTCCGCAGTGCAGGACCTGTTGACTAAACAAAGCGGAGTTGAAATTACCCTTCCATAATGGTAAAAGAGGAGTTAAGAAGGTTATCCATCGGCAGCGTCAGCTTAGTCCGACTGAGGAAAGAGGCAGATCGCTTACCCGAATAAGAAATGGAGGCAAACGATAAGAATAGGAGATTGAATATAGAAAAGGGAAGCCCTAGGTTGTGGACGACAACTGAAGGCGAGAAGCAAGATGCCAAGATAGTTAAAAGAAGAGATATAGAGACACACGTGAATGAACTGCATGGAGAACTTACAGGCGAGGCACAGGAGCCGATGAAGAAGCTACCGACAGCAACAGAGGAAGCCCTGATGATCGGTGTCTTGGAGTCCGCCAAAGAATCCATCAGAGGCATAGCTGAACAGATAATGCAGGAGCAGTGGAACAATGTTGAACGGCTGCTAAGGAAGGACTGGGTTCATGGAATAGAACTGGTGGAAAAAAGCCAGAGAAGAACAAGGAGTGATACGAGCACGAGCAAAAGGGGATAGGCAGACGGCGAAGGGAACCACAAGGGCGAGGATCAATAGGGCAAGAAAGAGTGAGAGAGGGAAAAGCAACAAACGGATGCGGAAGCCTGAAGAAACGCTATTCCGGTCCACTCATGGCTAGTGGAACCCACAGGAGCTGCCCAATTGCGAGCAGGTCCAGTGATGAACAGACAAGGGAATGCTCTTCGGCTCGACGGACTGCAGGTGCAGTTGATGGAAGTGTGAGAAGGACTGATACGGGAGGCAAGGAATGGTTGCGACCCTATCAGACTGATCAAGGATGCCAGGGGCCAATTGCTTGTGAAAATGTCATGTGAGTTAGGAATGATGTCCCAAATGAAAGAGAATAACACAGGAAACCCCTGAGGAGCAACGGATGTACATCCGAATGTGGGATGTGCTGGCAAGAATTGACACTGGTTGTGGGTCTCCAAGGGAAACCAGAGGCAACTGAGATGGACCAGAGTGCGAAAAGGCAAACGAAGGGTAGACAGGGTCTGAACTATGCCAATTGTGTCATGATAGACATTTGCTCAAGGCCTGCTGGAGCTTCTCAAGGCTAGGGAGTAAGGAGCGCCTGAGGGTGGCTGCAAAGTTTCGGGTATGCTTCGGGTGCCTAAAGCAGAACACGGAGTCGCCATATGCCAAGAAAGAAAGCCATGTGAAGTACGTGAGAGTGACTCGCACTCGACGATCCTGCACATGGATTATGACAGTAGGTCGACAGGGAGGACTAGTGAATGAGACAACCGAAGGAACCAGCGACCATCAAGCCGAAAAGGTAACATATGGTGCGAGGGAGAACGAAAAGGCCATGGTCAAGAGAGACGATGACGGTCAGAACAAAGAGGTGACATGCATCAGAAGATAAGCTCAGAGCCGCTAACTATGCCGGACGATCCAGGGAATGACATCAGAAAAGGGGGACAGTTGCCTTGCCTGTAGTGGAGGTGTACATCAGGATGGGGAGCCCTTCGCATCGAGGACAGCTCTAGGCTGGACAGTACAGGACGCCTTGCTGCCCAGGGACACAACAGAAACATCAACGAGCCTCACTGCAATAGCTGAGCTGCCAAGATCAACAAGTGGCAATGAGTCTTTGGAGCAACGAGTACAACGGTTCTGGGAGCTGGACGAGCCCACAGCAAAGGAGCCTCAGGAGAGAGAGGGGCTGTCGCTGTTGGAACAGTATATCTTCAGCCTGTGGGACAGTCGTGTAAGCAGGAGTGGAAATCACTACATACTGCCGATCTCATTCAAGCAGTCATCGTTGCCTCAGGTCAGCAATTGGAGATCGGCTCGTCACAGATTGGATTCACTAAAAAAACAGGCTCAGGAAGGATAGGGTGTTGGGAAATGCCTACAAGGCGGAATTTCAAATACTCTTGACTGCGGGGTACATGGAACAAGTACCAGATCAACACCGACTCGGTGGGCAGCGGATCTGGTGCCTACCTCATCATCCGGTACGGAACTCCAGCAAACCAGGGAAGGTGCGCATTGTTTTTGACTGCAATGCGACTCATCAAGGCGTGTCTTTGAACTCACAAGTACTATAAGGGCTAGACTTCAACTTTTAGCTCATGGGATTCTTCTTCAGTTTCGACAGGGCATAGTGGCAGTGATGGCGACAGGGCATAGTGGCAGTGATGGCAGACATAGAGGCCATGTTCTATCAGGCGAGAGCAGCGGAGAACGAAAGGGATCCTTACGCTTCTAATGGAGGAAGGACGATCGAGAACAAACTCCCATCGAAGCGTTCTGGATAGACAATACATGTGTTTAGGGGTGTGTGGTGTCTGGCCTGTGCGGCTTATGCCCTACATCAAATGTTTAGAGAGTACGGAAGGTCCTACGATGAGGCGGTGAGGGACACCTCTAAGAATTTCTTTGTCGACGACCTTATGCATACTGTGAATGACGCGAATCAGGCAGCGGCCATAGCCACGCAGTTGACAAACCTAATGAGTAAAGGAGGATTTTACCTTACGAAATGGTTGAGCAACGTGCCAGGCATGCTGAAAGGAATACAGAAGAAGGAGCTTCGTGAGCGCAAGACAAGGTCTGAAATAGTAACTGCTGCACAACCGGAAGGAAGGGCACTGGACTGATATGGGATCAAGTAAAGGACGAGTTTGCGGTGCGAGTGGAGCTCAAAGATTGCACGTTCACTAGACGAAGCATATTGACAGCTTTCAGTGTCATCTATGACCCTCTTGGAATACTGGCGCCTTTCGTAGTCCGCGCCAAGATCATATTCCAGGAAGAGTGCCGGACTGGTAAGGGGTGGAACGAACCTATCAGCAAGCAAGGTCAGCGGGATTGGAAGGAATGGATGCACACTTTCCGACAGTTGAAGGGGTTCACGATACCTAGACACTATCGCAATGGGCTATGGGCGTACTTGAGCGAGTGGAATTACACACCTTCGCCGACACATCCCAGTCGGCGTATGGCACCGCCAGCTACCTGCGCTTCATTGACACTAAGGACAGGGTAAGTGTGTCCTTCGTTCTCGGTAAGACACGTTTAGCCCCTTCGAGGGGAATGAGTATACCTAGGCTGGAGCTGTGTGCAGCCAAGCTTGCTGCCGAAGTAACTGCCATCATCGCCGACGGATTAGAGGTCAAGCTTGACGACGTCGTGTATTAGACGGACAGTATGCTCGTGCTGCAGCACATCAGCAATCCTAGCAGGCGGTTCAAGACCTACGTTGCTAACAGGGTGGCAGCAATACAGCGTCTGGCACTGATCCGACAATGGCGACACGTGCCCTCAGCACATAACCCAGCAGACGACTTATTGCGGGGCCTTTCGAGCCATGCCATGAAGGTGAGGAGCAGGTGGACAAGTGGGCTGGACTTCCTAGGCTACCCAAGGAAGCATTGGCCTCCGGAAAACACCACGCCGACAGGAGACACTGAAGACATAGAGCTGCGACCGCCCTTATCACTGACAGCATTGGTAACTGAGACTCCACCATCAGCATCTCAACGCCTCTGGAACCAGTTCTCTAGCTGGGATACATTACTGAGATCGATGGCCTGGCTATGGAGGTTCATCGGGTGGCGCTTTCCCAGGCTGGGAGTGCACATTCCTAAGAATAGCAGATATAAG
>JAXCGZ010009458.1:152500-180000 GCA_037179515.1 Halocaridina rubra | reverse complement strand
CATAACTGAGATTGCGTATTTCTGGCACCAGTTTCGTGGCATGTCTCTGAACTTTTTCAAGCTTAGCTATGTGCTTTTTCAAGTGCGGATTCCAAAAGGGGGCTGCATATTCGAGTTTTGGCCTCACATAGGTTACATAAATATTTCTGAACATTTCCTTGTCCATGTGCCTGAAGGCTACCCTTTCATTTGATAAGAATGCATATGCTGCCCTTACTATGCCATTTATATGTATTTCTGGAGACAAATCTGCCACTATGTTTACTCCTAGATCTCTCTCATTTTCTGTCTCTTGAAGTTGTACTCCAGCCACCGAGTAGTCAAGCTTGGGCCTTCTTGCACTTGTACCCATTCTCATTACCTTACATTTTGAAGCATTGAATTTCATTAGCCACTTTTCTGACCACTCATGCAGATTATTTAGATCCTTCTGAAGTTCTCTACCATTGTTCTCGTTTTTTACTTTCTTCACAATATTTGCATCATCTGCAAACATATTCATGAATGAATTTACAGACTCTGGTAGGTCATTTACATATACAAGGAACAAAAGTGGCCCTAAAACTGAACCCTGTGGAACTCCACTACTAACTCTTCTCCATTCAGACACTGAGTGTCTTACTCTAACCCTCTGTTCCCTTCCTTCTAAGTAAGTTTTTATCCATTCCAAAACATTTCCACCTATTCTAGCCATTGATTGCAGCTTCCTAATAAGTCTCCCATGTGGAACAGTGTCAAACGCTTTCTGGAAGTCTAGGAATATGCAATCTGCCCAGCCCTCTCTTTCCTGTAAGATTTGGCTTACCTCATCATAAAATTCTAATAAGTTTGTTACTGTTGACCTACCTTCTCTGAAGCCATGTTGCCTCACTGACAAAAAGTTGAAGGATTCCAAGTGGAGAGAGATATGTTTCCTTAGTAGTTTCTCCATAACTTTGCAAACTATGCTGGTCAAGGAAACTGGTCTATAGTTCAGAGCCTTATCCCTCCTTCCCATTTTGAAGATAGGTATCACATTTGCTTGTTTCCAGCATCTTGGAATCTCCCCCGACTCCAGTGACTTTTTAAATATGATACTTAGTGCCACTGATATTGTGTTTGCGCATTTTTTAAGCACATGAGGGGATATGTCATCAGGACCTGTAGCTTTATGAACATCTAAATCCATCAACGCTTTGCATACCTCTGTGGCTGTAAGGTTGATGTTCTCTAATACCGGCCCTTGAGCTTCTATCACTGCAATCTGAGGGGGTGGGGTATTTTCTACAGTAAATACTGACTGAAACTCCTTGTTCAATTCTTTGCAGATCTCTTCATCCGTCTCAGTGATGCTTCCATCCGCTCTCTTTAGCCTTAAAACCTGTTCTTTTACCTTCAGTTTTCCTCTGATAAAGCTGTGGAAAAGCTTGGGATTTTCTTTAGCCTTCCTGGTGATGTCCCTCTCATAGTCTCTCTCTGCCTCTCTCCTTTTACTTAGGTAGTCATTTCTTGCTCTTTTGTAGGATTGCCGGGCATTTATGTTTTTTCTCCTCCTATACCTTTCCAGCATTTGTCTCTCCACTCCTTAGCTCTTTTACACCCATTATCGAACCATTTCTCTCTGGCATGAATTACACCTACTTTGGTGACAGGTATGCAGCAATCTACTATCTTCCCATATTTCTCACAAAAGATGTCATACATTTCTTGTACAGATTTGTTGTAAAATAAGGTTCTCCAGTCAATATCTGCAAAAAGCTCATTCATTTTGATATAATCTCCTTTCGGATAGTTCCTCCTCATGTCCTCAGTGCCTCTACTCTCAGGAAGAATATCTTCAATGATATACTCCATCAACAACACACAGTGGTCACTTTTTCCAATTGGTGGTTCATACTCAATTTTTTCAATATCCAACACATTATCTGTGAACACTAGATCAAGTAGTGATGGCTCATCCCCACCCCTGGCCCTTGTTGGTTCCAATACATGTTGGTGTAGGAAATTCCCTTGTACGCAATCTAGGAATCTTGCCCTGAATGAGTCCTCACCACTGTGTGGGTCAAGATTTATCCAATCTATCTCTTTATGATTAAAGTCTCCCATAATCAAGATCCTATATTTTTTTTCCCGTGCCATGATAACAACTGAGTTTATGACTTCAATAGTACCTATATGACTTTCCTCATAAACTTCAAGCCTATTTTGGTTCCTTGGTGGGTTGTATACAACAGTATGTGTGTGTATGCGTGTGTGTGAATGAAAGGAAGGTAAGTGAATTTATTATTTAAGTAAAAAGTGTAATAATAACAAATGTATATTAAGTACAATCGAGAGAGAGAGAGAGATCTAAACATCTAGAGTAAAAGCAGACATACGATAGATAAAGTTAGAGGATTAGAACTCTGTAACTGCCAAATTCAGTTCTGAACTTCTACTTTTTTCAAAGAAAACTTTTGGTATTAATTAACTGTGGAATAGCAAGCTCTCGCCCCCGACCTTTCTGACAGGCAAATGTCAGTCTTCTGACAAATGGAAATAAGTTTTATATTCAGGTTTTAGTTGTTCACGTTCCTTAATTATCTCTCTCTCTCTCTCTCTCTCTCTCTCTCTCTCTCTCTCTCTCTCTCTCTCTCTGTACTGATATGCACATGGCAGCTTTAGCATTTTGACTTGATCACAATCGCTCTCTCTCCTCTCTCTCTCTCTCTCTCTCTCTCTCTCTCCTCTCTCTCTCTCTCTCTCTCTCTCTCTCTCTCTGTCCTGAATTTTCATATGGCAGCGTTAGCATTTTAACCTGAACTCAATATCTCTCTCTCTCTCTCTCTCTCTCTCTCTCTCTCTCTCTCTCTCTCTCTCTCTCTCTCTCTCTCTCTCTCTCTCTCTCTCTCTCTCTCTCTCTCTCTCTCTCTCTCTCTCTCTCTCTCTCTCTCTCTCTATCTATCTATCTATCTATCTATCTATCTATCTATCTATCTTACATGCCGACACACACACAAGCGCTCTTTTGATGAAAAAGTGGAGGAGCTAGACTTATCACCACAAGAATCTAGAAAAATAAGTGGGAATATAGTTGCGTTTCTAAATTCCTTCCTAGTATTGATCGAGTTGAAAAAGAGCTATATTTTGATATAGACAGCTCTCCAGCTAGAAATCATAGTTTGAAGTTTCGCATGAAAGCTTTGTATTATTTAAAATAATACTTTTTGAGTGTGTGGATAATTCATACCTGGAATTCGGTAAGCTAAAATACAGTAAACGCTAAATGCATTTATAGTATTAATATAAGATACGAAGGTAAAATTACGAGCATAGAGGTATTTTCAGATAGCACATTTAAGTAAATACCACTGAAAGCTTTTTGGACTTAAATGAGACTGGCTAAGACAACTCAATGTTATGTTTTCTCTCGGTTACGGTCCTGCATCTTCACCGAGTATTCTAGCCTATTTTCTACACATCTCTTATAATCCCTTCAGGATTGACAAGTCTAATTATTCCACATCTCTTTTGTCTCTTTGCTTTCTTTCTCATAATTATTAGGTCTCTTCATTACTATGACAATTCTTTCATCCTGTCTCTAAGCTGTTTATCATTCTCTTATTCCTACCTAGTCCTTATTCTGCTACTTTTTCTTAAACGTCTCCTTGTGCCTAGCCCCGATGAGGGCAATTTAAGTCTAAAAAAGCATGGCATACAACTATTATGACCTTCATCTCTAATGCAAACCCTTACATTCAGAGCCAGCTACCTTTGCTATTAAAACCACAAAACGAAAACATTCAGCACTTTTTTCAATGCAAAGTTTACGACCTACGCCAAAGCATATATATTATAGACATTTTTTACGCTCCTTCTGCTTTAACCAAAAACTTTATATTCAAAGTCAGCTCAATTGGTAAAACAAACATCATTTAATGAAAAGCAAGCAAGCATGTCCTGTGGTTTTCAAAACCAACTCAAAACAAACAGAAGCCAAAGCAACAGCGAAAAGATTGACTTTTTCTTGCCATGTTGCTTGCTCAGTGGTAGAGTGCACGAGCCGGAAAGTGACTATCGCGGGTTGGATCCCTCTACGGGGCGTTAAGGTTGGACATCTAACATTAATACTCCTGCTCCAACATGTCTGTAGCCACCCCCATTCGAATGAGGACAATATATGACTCTTAAAATAGTTTATTTCAAGGGCCGCTTCTGGTCAGAGTTAAAGCACTCAAGTCGGAAACTGACGAGGGCAGTTCGATCTCATTGCGAGGCGCTAGGGAAGGTATCTAGCCTTATCTCTCAGCTCTGACATGGCTGTGACTACCCCTAGCGAATGGAGATAAATCATGACACATAAAACGGTGTTTCATTTGCGGTCGGCGATAGCTCAGGGATAGAGCCGTAAGTCAGGAGGCGACTAACATGGGTTCGAACCCAAAGGGAGACGCTAGGAAAGGATTTATGAAATCTCAACTACACAAATGAATGAATGAATGGGATGGGATGGAATAGGAGGGGGAAGAACAGTGACGGCATCGAGTGAAATCTCTTAGTCCTATTCAGGGTGTCATCACCAAAAAAGAGGGGGATATAGGATGGGAAGGGATTGGAGGGAAAAGCTCGAAAATTAAATAAAGAAGAGACAAATAGAGAGGGGCAAACCCTCTTTCTGATTTGTTTATTTATCTATTTTTCTCGACTTGGCTATGGTTAGGAGTGACCCCCTCCCCCCAGAAATACCTACTCCATTTGTTGTTTAATCTAATAATTTAATCACCGTGAGTAAGTCCACTACTCATTTGATTTTTTATTAATATTTTTTTTTAATAGTGAGAAAAACAAAGTCCAGCAGAAGAGAAGTGCAGAAATGACATCATTTTCTTTTTTGAACTAAGTTTGTTTATAATTTGATAGTATTTATGAAGAAAAGTTCAGTGGGGGAGAGAGATCAGAATGTTTAATTACAAACAAACGTTGATTATATTGTTTATTCTTTTAAAACATCCCAACTATACTGCAACTCTTCCACCAAACAATTGTCACATTCATACACTCATATATCAACGTATACATATGTGTATATATACACACATATACCCACCCATACACATATGCAATTGTTGATAAAGATACGAACTATTCATCAATATTTTATTTCTTTTTTAAGGAGAGAAAAGTAGTTCAGTTAAAAAAAAAATTCAGAAATAATTGGAATTTTACCCTTAAACTAAGTCTGATTATATTTTGATAGGTTTTGATCATAAGTTTAGTCATAGAAACAGATCAGAATAATTTTTTTTTGGCACTCCTATATACATTTCGTGAAAACTAGTTAGTTAAAATTAAAGTTTGAGTTTTGTTTTATGGGATCTGGTGTGGGGTTTCCTGATAGTAACTATGGGGAAATTCTTCTCCACCAGGTGTGAACATTATTTAAGTTGTTCTGGTTTTACGTCACGGACTCCCTTTTCAAATTAGGGCTTGGACGGTTGCCTTCTTGCGAAGGACTTGTTTTGAGAGATGTAATTGTTACCCCGAGTGCATGCCCTTGCTAACTTCAAACCGCGGTGGGGCGCGAACCCTCGACCCGACGCCTCAGAGTCGCGGACTCTGCCGCTTGAGCCGTGGTGACTACTGTGAACGTTATTTATGTCGTTATTCAAATTATTTGATTCCTCTAGTAATTCGGGGAAATCAATCTCCATTTTGCCAAATTTCCCTGGATGGTTGGAATATACACGAATATGATGCTTCGACTTTCTGTTGTACGGCATCGCATGTAGACGCCTATAGCGCCAGAGGGCAGAGTGCGCACTCGGAAACGTGCCATCGTTGGACGGCATACGGAGAGGGCATGTCAGTTAGTCAGGAGTCTGACCTTGCCGGGGGCAGAACTCACATCCTACTTAGACACCTCTCCCTAAGGGGGTGGGAATGGTGATGTTCAGGAATTATAGAAATGGGAGCTTTGAGGAACAAGTTAAGTTCAAGTTATCCTAAATAATTTACTATTAATTAAATGATGCATCTCTATCACCGACCTCGCTACCTATAGAATATGTATAGTGTAAGAAAAACACTATACGACAACTGGTGGCAGCACTTCAGGACGCATCCACGCCGTTACTACAAGGAAGAGAGAAGAAAAAAGAATTAAGAATGCAGAAGAAACATATAAAATGCATCTCTGGGAGAAATGTTCAAGTGAGAAGAAACTTCTAGACGCTTACAAGCAGCGAGTCAGTGACGTCGAGGGAGAAGCCTCAGCTCCAACACAGTATCGAGTTACCAGAGCCAATCACCCCTCTCCCCCGTCCCCGTATTGGCAAGGTCCACCGCAAAGAAGTGTCCCATGCATTTTGAAACTACTTTGTTCACGAAGACTGAGAAACATCATCTGGGAGAGAAATTCTGCGGCCTCCATGTGATCACCTAATTGTGATTACCTAATTGTGTTTACGAGAAAGAGCCCAAAGCTCGTATCTTCCCGTCTCCTGATCGGTTCCATTGCATACTTAGTGATACTTATCATACCAGTCCTTAAAACAATGGATTGAGATAGCATTAACTACCTCTTTGCTTAGCGAATTCCAATTATCAACTACTCTTACACTGAAAAAGTATTTTCTTACGTCCTGCAAAGAAGTTTTCTTATGAAGCTTCAAACTATGACCTCTAGTTCTAGAGCCAGCCATATCAAAATATCGATCCCTATCCACTCTATCATAACCATGAAGGAATTTAAAGACTGTCACCATATCCCCCCTCACTCTTCTAGCTTCGAGTGATGGTAAGTCTAATTCCCTCAGCCTCTCATCATAACTGAGATTGCGTATTTCTGGCACCAGTTTCGTGGCATGTCTTTGAACTTTTTCAAGCTTAGCTATGTGCTTTTTCAAGTGCGGATTCCAAAAGGGGGCTGCATAATCGAGTTTTGGCCTCACATAGGTTACATAAATATTTCTGAACATTTCCTTGTCCATGTGCCTGAAGGCCACCCTTACATTTGATAAGAATGCATATGCTGCCCTTACTATGCCATTTATATGTATTTCTGGAGACAAATCTGCCACTATGTTTACTCCTAGATCTCTCTCATTTTCTGTCTCTTAAAGTTGTACTCCAGCCACCGAGTAGTCAAGCTTGGGCCTTCTTGCACTTGTACCCATTCTCATACCTTACAATTTGAAGTATAATAAATTTTGAGTGCCCCATTCAGATACTCTCTGCAAATCGGAGTTAAGAGTAGCAGAAAGAGTGATACGAGATTGATTACGAGTAACAGATGAAGGTTTTGAAGAAAAGGCTGAGGAAAAGTGAAGGATAGAATCATCGGCAAAGACATGACGAAGAGAGGAAGATGGGGACTGTAGAAGATCATTGATGAAGAGAAGGAAGAGAGTAGGTGAAAGAACAGAGCCCTGTAGAACACCACTGGTAACAGAGAAAAGGCTAGATGTCGTGCCATCAACAACTACAGATATAGAACGGTCAGTAAGAAAATTGGAAATCAGAGAACAGAAAGAAGGGGTAAAGCCATAGGCAGGGAGTTTGGCCAACAGAGCCTTGTGCCAGACTCTGTCAAAAGCCTTAGAGATATCAAAGTCGACGACAAAGGATTTCCCATAGTTCCTCA
Organism: Halocaridina rubra; assembly: GCA_037179515.1. NCBI lineage: Eukaryota > Metazoa > Arthropoda > Malacostraca > Decapoda > Atyidae > Halocaridina > Halocaridina rubra. The sequence goes on along the minus strand of JAXCGZ010009458.1, from coordinate 172,400 downwards.
GAGAAGATGACCATACATGAGTATATATATATATATATATATATATATATATATATATATATATATATATATATATATATATATATATATATATATATATTATGACTGCTGGAATTCGAATAGTGAAGGAGACTGTGTTTCAATGAGCACTATTATGAAAAATAAGTATAGAACTTTGTTCTTACTTCAAAATGCCAGTCTGAATTACATATATACTGCTATTCTTGATTTAGTATTTTTATTTGATTTTTATTATTCTTATTTTGATCATGATTACTATTATTGTTATGATTATTATGTTTTCTGTTATTGTTGCTATCAATCCATGGCCTTTTGCATAATTATTATTTTAGTAAATGCTACCAGCAGTAACCTAATGATTTGTATTTTATTTATCTTGAATTCATGCTTTTATGTTACTCTAGTCACTGCTAATAAGAATATTTCTTTAGTGGCTGTTCTCAGTATTTCATGAAATTTCTTTTTGATATCTTTAGTATATTAATGTTATTTATCAGTTACTCAGCTAAGTCCTAAGTATCTTGGAATAATAATCTAATGGTGTAGACACATTTTCAATTACCACCCTATTTCCAGGCAGCTCCGACCTGCAGTTTTAAATTTTATTTTCGCAAACCAATCCCTTTTACCCATTGGAGTGATTGCAAGTGCCTGCAGATGCAGGGGAGGCGAGGTATATCCTCTGAATGCAGACATATGGCCATTGTTTGTACTCAGAGGTCATATGCATTATCTCTTGCATTTGTATTAGCGACATTAGGCCCTAATTTCCGGCCTTAGAATCTACTCCATACTATGTTCATATATTTCAGCTGGAGGGAGATGCACCTCGTTGGGGAAGTAGCGTGAGAGGTGGTTATAGGACCACCTCAAAAGTCGCAGAAATGCGGGCGGGATGGGTTCCCAAGAGATTCATCGACGCCTTCCCTTTGTCCGGCCCGTTTCAAGAAAAAAAGGATTCGGATACGTCGTTACAACCCGAACCTACCTCAAAGTGTAAGGTGGGAGTCCCAGGAAATTAATATAGATATCCCAAGACCTAGCAATGATGGGGGTCTGAGGGGCTGGGGAAATGAAAATCCCCAAAAATGAAAAATGAAAAAGGGGGAAAGAAAAAGACCCCATACATATAATTAATTTAGTGACAATGGAAAAAAGGGAATTGAAAATCCCTATAATAGCAAAATTTTAAAATTAACAATGTGAAAAGGGAAGTGAGAATCCCCTTAATTAAGTTAAATAATAAAGAAAGTTAGCAATGTCCACACAAAGGGAATTAGCGTGTTTTCCCCCACGTATTTGAACTGATAAAAATGGGAAAGAAAATGTTCCCCAAAGTCTTCGACAACGATTGGTGGAAGAAGAAATATTGTAATTTTATTTTTTTATTTTTTTTTATTTTAAGCATAGTAGTAAGACAACCTCAAAGACTCCCCCAGATTTAAGTTTATTAGAATAAGTATCATTTATCAATTGTAAATGTTGAATTCTATTTTTTTCCTCACTATAATGCGTGTTAAATGTTACAATTTGCAAAAATCATACTCAAGTATATTTTATAATATTTAAGTAACGTAATTGTGATGTTAATTTTTTCTGTTTAACTATTATCATTGTTTTAAGTCATGATTGAATATTTAAAGAGCTGATACCAAACCATCATTTTGTCATTGAATAGTAGTTACATATTATAATTGTGAATTTTTTTAATTCTCTTTTCACACCATGACCAATGTTCTGTTTTAGAAAGTAATTGCATATATCATATCCAAATGTATTGTATACTATTTGAGTAATGTAATAGCTTAATTAGCTATGTTCTTAAATCATTTTGTCAATGCTTACTAGCTATATGTTGCAATTGTGAATATTTAATTTTGATTTTTTGCCTTTGGTTAGAATGCTTATCGTAAGGAACATATTTTTCTTTTGTCCTTTTTTTTTCCATAGTAATTCTGATATTCCTGTAAGCTGTTTAGATAACTATATGAGATTGTAATAGTTTCATAAGTTAGTTCATTAGATAGTTCTGCCCCGTTTTTTTTTTATTATGATAGTTAGAAAATTAAAAGGCTTTCATGAAAATAGTAATGCTCTGTCCTAAATATGGGATATATTTCAGAGTGGTAGTGAGGAGTATCGTATGGCATCGCATATTGACACCTATAGCCGCTAGAGGGCAGAGTGCACATTCAGAAACCCGCCACCATAGGACGGCATACAGAGAGGGCATGTCAGTTAGTCAGAAGTCAGACCTTGCCGGGGGCAGAGGTCATGTCCTAGTTAGACACATGCCCTTAAAGGGGAGGCAATGGTGACGTTCAGGAACTATAGAAATGGGAGCCTTGTGGATCAAGTTAAGTTCAAGGTATCTCTAAATAAATTACTGTTAATTGAACGATGCATCTCTATCACCGACCTCGCTACCTATAGAATATGTATAGTGTAAGAAAACCACTATACAACATTTCAGACTTTTATGAATCTCCTCCATTCTTTCAATATATGGTGGCCTCTCGGAGAGAACATGCAATCCGCATAGAAGTAAGACAAAAATAAAAAAAAAATAAAGCAATTAGTGTAAGCACGAACATGTGGATATATCAATATACAAACAAAATAGTAAAACATTAAACCAATTTCAATCCTAATTCTGAGAGGCATGAGTATTTACACCATAAATCATGAGAGAGAGAGAGAGAGAGAGAGAGAGAGAGAGAGAGAGAGAGAGAGAGAGAGAGAGAGAGAGAGAGAGAGAGAGAGAGAGAGGTGGCACAGACTATCCACACGAACAAATACAATTGGGAATTGTTAACGCTGTTGACACAATTAATCCGATCCATGTTAAATCCACCAAAAAAAAAGAAGATAAAAAGAGAGCAACAGATAGAGGGAAAGATTGATAGATAGATAGATAGATAGATAGATAGACAGATAGATAAGAGAGGGAGAGAAATGGAATTACGAAACGTTAAGCAAATATAGTGTTGTTCATATATTTGATACATGTGAAGCATGTTCATATGTGTATGATTGTGTTTGTATTTACCTAATTGCAGTTATATAATTGAGATTCCAGGAAAATGTGTGTATTTACCTAATTGTATATGTTTACAGGGAAAGAATCTTCGGCTCCTAATTCCTAGCATCGTGGTCGGTTTCATTATGTACTCACTAACACTTATCATAATCTGTTCTTAAAATTAGGAATAAATTTAGCAATTATTGTTTCCTCGTTTAGCAAATTCCAAATACCAACGATTCCTACACTTAAGAGTACTATATGCATATTGCAAAGATATTTTCTTGCGAGGCTTCTAGAGCCCCAAAAACAAAATTTCGTTTACGATCTACTCTGTCAAAACCATGAAGGAATTGAAAAACCATTACCATATCCCCTCTCATACTTCTAGCTTTGAATGATGATAAGTCTGACTCCTTCATCCTTTCCACATAACAGATATTAAATATTTTTGTAACCAGCTTAGTAGCATGACTTTGAACTCTCTCCATATTAATTTTGTGCTTTTTAAAATGCTGATTCCAGAATCGTTCTATATATAAAAGCATAGGTCTCACGTAAGTTATGTAAATTGTTAAAAACATATCCCTATCCAAATGAATGAAGACCTCCCTTTTGTTGGGTAAGATATCATATTCTTCCTATACCGTATTATTTATATAATTTCCTGGGACAAATTTGCCCATATTTACGCATCTAGATCTCTATCTTTCACAAATTCTAGAAAATTTTCTGCTACTGAATACCCACTCATGGGTCCTCTTGCACTCTTGCTCATTCGCAATACGATGCATGTTGACAAATTGAATCTCATATGCCATAACAACAAGAGAGAGAGAGAGAGAGAGAGAGAGAGAGAGAGAGAGAGAGAGAGAGAGAGAGAGAGAGAGAAATGTAACTAAGCCCGCTAAACTCCAATTTCAGAGTTAAGCGATGCATGGCAATATGTGTACGAGTATGTATGTATACATTTGCTGATTTCGTGTTGAATGCCGAGTTCAAAATAGTTGTTGAATTAACAAAATGCAACCCATTGCGATACTACTACTAACGATCGGTTGGACTTGAGCAGGACTGGCCAGGCAGGACAACTTTTTGGCTATTGAGTCTTTCTTTAATTACGGTTCTTTTTCCACACCTACCTGTACACCGTATTGTTATTTTGGAGTATTTTTTTTTCTTTTACAAACTCCTTATTATACCTTCACATATGACATATCACTAAACTTCCAATCTCAGCTTCTCTTTCTTTCGTTAAATGTTTTCTTGGTGCCCGATCCCGATGAGGACAATTTTCATTGCCCATCCAATGTCGGATGTTTTTTTCTCTAGGATTTAACGCCGCTGTGAGAGCTAGCCGGTTCAATTCCATGACAGTCACAATCTGGGATTGCAAGGATAGGAATGGTGTCAGGAAAGAAACTCTTGAGTAAAACCTAGCAATTGACTCATTTATGACAGTGTTCCTCAACTTTTTAACCACCAAGGGTCTCATTTATCTAGATGGATTTCCCACGGACCCCAGATTTTGTAAGATGGCTACATCACAAGCCTATTTCATTACTAACAGTAAACTCGTTTTATCAATTTCATATCTCATATGAAAAATATCAGTAACTTAATATGCAGTTATATAAATTACATTCTTTAAAATACCTTAGTTGTATTCATGATCAATAATATAATATGTTGAAAATATTGGAGTAGTGTGTGATTACCTAATTGTGATTACCTAATTGTGTTTACGGGAAAGAGCCCAAAGCTCGTATCTTCCCGTCTCTTGATCGGTTCCATTTTGTACCTAGTGATACTTATCATACCTGTCCTTAAAACTATGGATTGAGATAACATTAACTACCTCCTCGCTTAGCGAATTCCAATTATTAACTACTCTTACACTGAAAAAAGTATTTTCTTACATCCTGCAATGAATTTTTATTACTAAGCTTCAAACTATGACCTCTAGTCCTAGAGCCTGCCATATCAAAATATCGATCCCTATCCACTCTATCTTAACCATAAAGGAATTTAAAGACTGTCACCATATCCCTCCTCAATCTTCTAGCTTCGAGTGATGGTATGTCTAATTCCTTCAGCCTCTCATTATAACTGAGATTACGTATTTCTGGCACCAGTTTCGTGGCATGTCTTTGAACTTTTTCAGGCTTAGCTAAGTGCTTTTTCAAGTGCGGATTCCAAAAGGGGGCTGCATATTCGAGTTTTGGCCTCACATAGGTTACATAAATATTTCTGAACATTTCCTTGTCCATGTGCCTGAAGGCTACCCTTACATTTGATAAGAAGGCATATGCTGCCCTTACTATGCCATTTATATGTATTTCTGGAGACAAATCTGCTATTATGTTTACTCCTAGATCTCTCTCATTTTCTGTCTCTTGAAGTTGTACTCCAGCCACCGAGTAGTCAAGCTTGGGCCTTATTGCACTTGTACCCATTCTCATTACCTTACATTTCGAAGTACTGAATTTCATTAGCCATTTTTCTGACCACTCATGCAGACTATTTAGATCTTCCTGAAGTTCTCTACCATTGTTCTCGTTTCCTACTTTCTTCACAATCTTTGCATCATCTGCAAACATATTCATGAATGAATTTACTGACTCTGGTAGGTCATTTACATATACAAGGAACAAAAGTGGCCCTAAAACTGAACCCTGTGGAACTCCACTACTAACTCTTCTCCATTCAGACACTGAGTGTCTTACTCTAACCCTCTGTTCCATTCCTTCTAAGTAAGTTTTTATCCATTCCAAGACATTTCCACCTATTCTAGCCATGGCTTGCAGCTTCCTAATAAGTCTCCCATGTGGAACAGTGTCAAACGCTTTCTGGAAGTCTAGGAATATGCAATCTGCCCAGCCCTCTCTTTCCTGTAAGATTTGGCTTACCTCATCATAAAATTTTAATAAGTTTGTTACTGTTGATTTACCTTCTCTGAAGCCATGTTGCCTCACTGACAAAAAGTTGAAGGATTCCAAGTAAAGAGAGATATGTTTCCTTAGTAGTTTCTCCATAACTTTGCAAACTATGCTGGTCAAGGAAACTGGTCTATAGTTCAGAGCCGTATCCCTCCTTCCCTTTTTGAAGATAGGTATCACATTTGCTTGTTTCCAGCATCTTGGAATATCCCTTGACTCAAGTGACTTTTTAAATATGATACCAAGTGCCACTGATATTGAGAGTGCGCATTTTTTAAGTACATGAGGGGATATATCATCAGGACCTGTAGCTTTATGAACATCTAAATCCATCAGCGCTTTGCATACCTCTGTGGCTGTAAGGTTGATGTTCTCTAATGCCAGCCCTTGAGCTTCTATCACTGCAATCTGAGGGGGTGGGGTATTTTCTACTGTAAATACTGTTTGAAACTCCTTGTTCAATTCTTTGCAGATCTCTTCATCCGTCTCAGTGATGCTTCCATCCGCTCTCTTTAGCCTTAAAACCTGTTCTTTTACCTTCAGTTTTCCTCTGATAAAGCTGTGGAAAAGCTTGGGATTTTCTTTAGCCTACCTGGTGAAGTCCCTCTCATAGTCTCTCTCTGCCTCTCTCCTTTTACTTAGGTAGTTATTTCTTGCTCTTTTGTAGGTTTGCCGGGCATTTATGTTTTTTCTCCTCCTATTCTTTTTCCAGCATTTGTCTCTCCACTCCTTAGCTCTTTTACACTCATTATCGAACCATTTCTCTCTGGCATGAATGACACCTACTTTGGTGACAGGTATGCAGCAATCTACTATCTTCCCATATTTCTCACAAAAGATGTCATACATTTCTTGTACAGATTTGTTGTAAAATAAGGTTCTCCAGTCAATAACTGCAAAAAGCTCATTCATTTTGATGTAATATCCTTTCGGATAGTTCCTCCTCATGTCCTCAGTGCCTCTACTCTCAGGCAGAATATCTTCAATGATATACTCCATCAACAACACACAGTGGTCACTCTTTCTAATTGGTGGTTCATACTCAAGTTTTTCAATGTGTGTGTGTGTGTGTGTGTGTGTGTTGTGATAACAAAGTAGTACTTGTTTGATCACACCTACGAGTGCTGGGTCGGCCAGTGCCTCACTGTCAAGGCATGTAGACGTATTGATCGATGATCAACTCAATGAGAAAATGTTGTCTTTCTCTCACCCAAACCTAAGCTTAAACTTATAGTACAACAATAACATAATAGCGAAAGGGACGTGATGTAAAAGCGAAAATGGCCACTCACTATTGGAACGACATCAACAGAACTAGTCTCTACAGGAGCAAAATAAGAAAAAAAATCATTACAAATAAATGCATTCAGTTAAACAAATATATTATTAAGCAGAAAAATGATTTTAAGTAGGAGTAAAATTATAAATCAATTACTGCATATAAGAATGAATACATTATTAAATAAGTGTATTATTAAATAAAAAAGTATATCAATAAATAAATAAATGAACAAATACACAAGTAAATACATAAATGCGTATGCATTTATAATCATAGAAGTATCTAGGTAAATACAAATAAATAAAAAATAAAATGAAATGAAATAAGTTAATAATTTAACAAATAAGTCGGGAGCTAGTCAATTTTCATTGAGTCGAAGTTGCCATTAATAGACGAGAATAATATGATTAACAAGAGAGAGAGAGAGAGAGAGAGAGAGAGAGAGAGAGAGAGAGAGAGAGAGAGAGAGAGAGAGAGAGAGAGAGAGAGAATATCAATCTGTTTAGGCTCATTTCTAAAAATAAACATATAAACCTGTTTTACACTGCCACTTCTTTCTCTATAACTGAGAATAGACATTGTTTATGTATTGTCTATCTATCTGTTTATCTATCTACCAATCTATTTATCTATCTATCTATCTATCTATCTATCTATCTATCTATCTATCTATCTATCTATCCATTCATCTCTATCTATCTGTCTATCTGACGCATAGATCACGCCAATGAATGTCCCATGTGCAGGCCAGAAGTCTCACGTGGCTTTCTCTGTCATAAAAATCAAGCTCAAAAATTGGCAGGGAAACTGGAATTGCTTAGGTTACCTCACACCCTAGGTTATGGGGTGTTCCCCCTTTTCTGAAAGCCTGTTGGTGGAGGCATGGCTAAGAAATATGCCTTCCACCTCTTTGTATGTTTGAATGACCCGAGGTGTTAAAAAGGGTCAAGCAGCACGCGATGGGACACAGAGTATTGTTGGCGTCTATAAAGATAGCATTACGTTAAGGGGATGGGGGCATTGAGGCCTAGAAGAACTTTGCAGCTTCTAAATAAATTAAGTGTTAAGTATCTTTGCATATCTATTATGATCTTGCATGATTAAGCCCTAGCCTGAAGTGTAGAAGAATATATCTACATGGCACTGGTGGCAGCCTAGTATGATCCCACGTCAGATATATCGTGAAGGGACAAAAGTTATATGCCAGTGGAAATTCGTGCGACGAGAAAAATAATGCAAGATACAGAAGACTATAACGCATCTTTCGAGGCAATGTTGGAGGAAAATTTTTTTTTCAGAATCCTCGAGTTGGAGGAAGCTTTAAGACACCTAAAAACAAGCGGCGAGGCTGCATCGTTGAGGAGAGGAAAAGTGGCTGACGGTGATGGCAACAGAGTTGTCAATGAAATGGACATCGAGAGCGACACCTTAACCTCCAATGAACAGCCTGCCACTCCGAACAGAAGAAAGACTCGAGACGACTCTAAGAGGATAGAGGAAGCTATTCTTCAACCCTGTCCCCCAACAGGAAAGCCATCCAGCATTAAGGATTGTCCTTTAAATTTTGACTCTGCTGCAAAGTTTCTGAAACATCGGTCATGAAGGATGAGAAACATCGTGTGGAGAGACGAGCGGTCAAGTTGGGAGAGAATTTCAGCGTGATTCACGAAGTACTTCACCATGCATAGGGCTATGAGTGAGAAGATTCCTGGGATGGTGAATCGGCGATCTTATGAGAGGTACGGATGATGTCATTAGCGGGAAAACTAGAGAGCCCAGCAGAAAGGAAAACCCCCACCCCCAGTACCAGTGACAGTGGCGTCCTACAGGCAGCATCCCAAAACAGCTATTCTTGTAGCACTATTAAAAGAAATTGAGGTCGGAGGACTCCGCCATTTTGCTATTTAGACATGCTATGACTCGGCCACTACACATATAATAGGGAACATGGCTTTAGTAAATAAATAGAAGCATAATTTCTGTACCTATTACTAAACTAGATAATTTGAACTAATAGCTATAAGCAAAGATAAACTAAATTTTTGTTATAATTAACACAGTATAATGAGTAATAGCGTTTGAAGGGTGTTCATATATTTTTTTTGTTTACCTAGGTTAAGTATTGAACAGGTATTGATTGGATTTGAGAAAAAATTACTATACGTGTAAAATTATTTATATGCTAATTTTCCAAAGCGGAAGTACAGTAACATAAGTGACTGAGTATCGTTCGCAAGAGTGACAGTGTTCCAGAATAAGATAAAAACTGTAGTTTTTTCTTTCTCTAGACTGCAAAACGTGTATAAAAATTACCTTGAGAACCGGACTTGAATCAACTGTTAAGGTTTTTCTTTTGTCATGTGTGATGTCGCAGCTGGTGAGGATGTTTCCAAGAAAGAAAGTGCGTGAATGATCGACCTCTCAGCTTCGTTTCTATAAAGTAATTGTAATTAAACATTGAAGAATCAAAGAATTTTGCAATGGTTATTAAGACTATTGCCATTCGATATAATGGGGTTTTTGTTTATTAATGCTTTATGCGGGCGGGAGAGAGAATAGAGTAGCCAGTGCCCCGAGAAGGGGGTAAAGGTAGTACCCTCCCATGCCGTTGATGGGGAGTATAGAAGGGGACCTAGGACCGTTGACAGAGACAGGCCGAGGGGGCTAGATGAGTGGCTTTGAGAGAACACCCACACACTCCAAAAATATGGGGGTAGAAGCCAGCCCGCTGTAAATAGGAGAATGACTGGGGGGGGGGGTGTACAAAGAGAGTGAGTGAGTATTGAGAGTGAGCAAATGAGAGAGTGGGTACAACTTACCAGGGCGAGCAAGGGGGGGTGCTTGGGGGTTGAATTGAGAGACACTTGTCTAAGAGTAGGATAAAGGAAAAATCTACAGGATACAGTATATAGTTAATGACCTTGAGAGGGGTCAGATGTTTTGAGGGTCAACGTAGTACCATCCCTTCTGCTAGGATATGGCTGAGGTGCTGTCTCAAGTGGGGGAGCGAGCCCACCATGTTTTGATCGGTCCCTTACTCCGCTCGTAGGTTGGTTGTTAGTTTTTTGAAATTCCAAGAGGGATCATAGTTGATAAAGGACCCAAATCTCTCAATGATTTTTTTCTCTAGCTGAAGTATATAATGTAGTTGTTTGAAAAAATACTCTAAATAGATAAATGACTAACTGATATACGTATGTATAAAAAAGGTTTTAAAACTTTTACTGTCTGCTGAGTTAACCTGTTGGGTAAATAATAATTTATTGAGTTCATAGAAAAAAAATTTAATGTGTTCCTTAAGAGATTATGAAACTTGAGTGAAGTTTATTCTTTCAATGTTCGCAGGTGAAATATTATTTTTTTCATATTATTACTGCTTGCATAGACTTTTTTTTTATATTTTTTATGTTAAGAAGTGGATATAGTCTTCATATGATAATTGCAATATTTCAAAGAGATAAAGATATTACCGATTTTGAGAAGTTTATCTGCAGAAAATTGTGTTAATTATTGTTCATTGTTGCAAAGTTAATAATCACTATTTTGCTAATTAAGATAATCTGTGAATTAAAATAACAAGATTTAATTCCTTTTATTTTGTCGTTTAAGAGATAAATAATTGTTAATTTTGTTGATTTCAAAAAAAAAAAGTCTTGATGTATCAGCTCTTAGCGTTAAATATTTTTGAATTCGATTGCTTGTTAAGCTTCACAAGAGATAGTGTCATGTTTTATTGTTATTGATAATTAAATGCTTTTGTAGATTTTATTTAAAGTCCTTTCAGAGATATGTTTGACTTCTGGCGAGCGTGCTTTTACTCGACCCTTCGATTTATGAAAACTAGAGAGAAAAAAGAGAAAAGACACTGCCATAATAAGCAAGTATGTGTATGTGCATTCCACTAGCTTTTTTTTTGCGATGTTAAACAGAAGAGGAATTGATGTATGATTCGCCTTTGCTAAATCTGTACTAAATTAAAGTTATTTTTTTTTAAGTAGTAAATAAAATTTTGCTTATCAGAAAGTTAAAAAAAAAAAAACTTTTGCAAGACTTACTAGTGGTGAATATAGAGTGAAGGGTAGTTTTTGTACAGATACCTTCTCTATATTTTTGTTAATAATTGAAGGTATGAAGCCTAGTTTTTATAAGATGTTGACTTTGAGTATTTTGATAGCTCATTTTTCTTTCTTATAAATTACTAGATGATAAACGTGAGCTAGCTTCATTATTTTGTATGAGTTTTTGCATGTTAATGTTACACTGATAAGACAGAATTTGAATTGAGTAGTAACAGAGAGTTTGTCTGCCACATATTTCAACTGACTTTAAAGAAAATCTGAGCTACCACAGATAAGCCGAACAACAGGAAGGTTGGTGGCTATGCTACTATATATTGTGACGGCAGGAATTCGAAAATGGTAAAAGAAACTGGTCAAAGGAATCTACTTTAAAATGAGTTTTGTTATGAAATCCAATTACAGAATTTTTGCTCTTGCCTCAAAATGCTATTATCACTTATTATTTACTGCTATTCTTATTTTTTATTATAATTATTTATTATTATTATTATTATTATTATTATTATTATTATTATTATTATTATTATTATTACTTCATTGTCCTTCTTGCTAATTATTATATTCATCATTTTATCAGTAGTAATACATTATCAGCATTTTTACCTTGAATTCTTACAATTGTGTTACTGTAGTCACTGTTAATAAGAGTATTACTGCTATGCCTGTTCTTATCAGCATTTCATTAAATAATTACTTATTATTGGTTAACTGGGATCATTAACATAAGAATTATCAAACACAGACATTTTCCTAATCATTAATGAGCAAATGAAAGGCTACCCTAGTGAGATGGTTGATGTTGCATTTGGGACACCAACTCATCAATATCAGGCTGTATGGATGATGTGGCGACACGCAGGGTACATTCCAAATGTTCATCAGTAAGTAAAGACCTATGCTTGTTTTTAACTAGATTCATTTTTGAAAAAAGCTGCTCACATGCATATGTGCTACCAAACACTGCCATCATTTTCCTTGCATGAGCAGAGAGTTTTGGATACACTGTTACTGATACATGCTTCTTATAAAACTGGTATACTGAACTATCATCAAACTTCTTTCTTAGTTCATCATTGCACTGTAGTTCAATTATTTCCATCTGTATGTCCTCGGGAATTGCTGTCACATCCACAGAAAAAGGAGAAGCAAAGACTTCAATGGCTTGTGAATGTTTCTTGAGGTCACCAAATCTTTCTGAAAATTCCTCTCGTAAGACTGCCAATTTGTCACCATACTTCTGATACTGAGGGCTGCTAGTGTCATGGTTTTTCAGTGTAGGAAAGTGGGCTGGGTTTTGGTTTCTGATTTGTGACTCCCACAGACGCAATTTTATCTGGAAGCCTTTAATCAGTGAGAACATCTCATTTATTAGTTGATCTTTTCCTTGAAGTCTAACATTCAGTGCACTAAGATGATCAGTTATATCTACTAAAAATGCTAAATCACATCTCCATTCCTTATCTCTCAATTCAGGGATAGCATTAACTTTCATATCTAAGAACAGCACAATTTCTTCCAAAAGGTCATATGCTCTCTTCAACATTCCTGCTTTGCTTAGCCACCTTACCTCACAAAAATACTTCACATCACTGTACTCTGCATCAATGTCTGCCATTAACTGCTGAAACTCGCGGTGATTTAGACCTCTTGACCTAATGAAATTGACAGCTTTCACGAGAATATTAGTCACATGCTGAAAGTTTATTGTTTTGCACATAAAGCTTCCTGGTGTATGATATAATGCAGGACAATAAGTGAACTGAAGTCAATATTTTGAGACCCCATTCTAGTCTTCAGTAATCTAACAACCCCATTTCTCTGATCAGACATCGCAGGCGCACCATCTGTTGTAATGAAAACTAAATTAGTGTAGTCCAGTCCAAACCTTGCCAATGCTTTTTCCAATTCATCAAAAATAGATTGTCCTGTTGTGGTCCCCTTCATGCTTTGTAGTGAAGCCATTTTCTCTGTAATATTATAGTCATTGTCAACTCCCCTAATATACACACCCAGTTGTGCAGTGTCTGTGGTGTCACAACTCTCATCAAGAGCAACAGAGTATGAAGAAAAAGCACTAACTCGCTTGGCAATTGTACTTTCAATATTCCCTGAAAGACTCTATTCTTCTAGCAACAGTATATCTTGAAAGGCTTATGCTTTCAACTAGTTTCTTTTTGTCAGGAAACATATTGTTTGAGGCTACACACAAACATTCTTTAACTACCTCACCATCAGAATAGGGCTTGAGTCTTTTTGCAAGGATTTGACTAATCAAAAAGCTTGTTTTGATAGATGCATCATATTCCTTAAGTTTCTTTGTAAACACTGACTGTTGTCCTTTCAGAGATTTCTGCAAGAATGCTATTTTTTCTTTGCGTGCTTCACCTGTCATATTTTCATATTCTTTGTGCTTTGTGATGTAGTGTCTTTTGATGTTATATTCTTTTAAAACAGAAATGGTTTCATGGCACACAAGGCACAATGCTTTCCCCCCTGATTGTATGCATAAATATTGTTCAGTCCATTTCTCTTGAAAACTCCGGTTTTCATCTGAAATCTTGCGTTTTTTACTCGTAGAAGCCATTATTAGTGCAATAAGATCTCTCCTGCTGAACAAAATATATAATAGGAAAAAGTTAACTTTAAATTAAAGACTAACTCTAATTAAGTTGTTTATGTCGTAGTTTTGTGATTGGCTTTAGAAAACTTGCAAGCAAAACATTTTGAGAATTATATATTTCTGCTGAAAATGTGGTATTAATTATATTGCAATCTATTACATTTTTCTTAATTAAAGGCTTTAATTAAGAATAATGTAATAGATTGCAATATAATTAGTACCAAATTTCAGCAGAAATATATAATTCTCAAAATGTTTTGCTAGCAAGTTTTCTAAAGCCAATCACAAAACTGCAACATAAACAACTTAGATAGAGTTAGATTTAGAATACCGGTAATCACAAAGCAACCACAACAAATGAAGCACACTGATTTCACCACTTGAGTCTGAGATAAACTGAGAAAGAACTATATTAATTCCTGTACGGCTGTACTGTAAAGCATAGCAGAGAGTATAAAAAGTGTAAACATCCAACCTTAAAAATAATGATTGTTTCGGTGTTTACAATGATCTTAAAAGGGGTTACTGATAACGATGACCCCTCGTACCATCGGTTATTGAGGAAGGGTTGTTGATGAAAACACAAGAGAGAGAGAGAGAGGAGAGAGAGAGAGAGAGAGAGAGAGAGAGAGAGAGAGAGAGAGAGAGAGAGAGAGAGAGAGAGAGAGAGAGAGAGATTGAGAAAAAGTTGTTGGAATATTCAGTTCGAGGCACTCTCTCTCTCTCTCTCTCTCTCTCTCTCCTCTCTCCTCTCTCTCTCTCTCTCTCTCTCTCTCTCTCTGAGGGCCGCACTATAGCTTATTTATTTTTAAGAGAAAGGGCCTCAATAAAAGCCTTTGAGGGCCGCAGGTTGCACACCCCTGAGTCCTTAACAGTCAAATCAATGCGGGGGAGGAGGCACTCGAACTGGATATATCTGCACTCTTCCATTGTCTGGTGGCCCCCCGATGTAGGGCTATGGGTCATTCGTTGTTACAACCTGAACCTATCTTACAGCATAGACGTGGGGGAAGATAGAAAAAGGAGCGGGGTTGGCCCAGCACCTAGCAATATCCCAAAATGTGGGACTCCTTATGGGGACAAAGTGAAAAACTTAGATGAAAATAAAAAGGATATGGAAAATTCCCAATAAAATGAAAGAAAGAGAGAGAAAGACATTTCCCATGAAATAGAACATAACAGGGAAAGCTGAAAATTCCCCACAGGGAAACCATGTACACTGTGCAGGGGTGTGCAACCTTTTTTCCCAAAGGGCCACTAGTCACGACTCTGTTGGTATGGAGGGCCACATAACCTTACTATTTCATGCTATTTACCACGATCGAAGACATATTATGTGAGATTATACTAATAAAGATAGATAATTAGGTTGTTGCTGATTTTATTTAAATTGGGATCACAAAAATAATAATTGTCTGAAACAAAAGTATTTTCTACCATAAATGAGCAAATGAAAGGCTACCGTACCTTATTATTATAATGTACAAACATAAATAATTACTTATTATTGGTTAACTGGGATCATTAACATAAGAATTATCAAACACAGACATTTTCCTAATCATTAATGAGCAAATGAAAGGCTACCCTAGTGAGATGGTTGATGATGCATTTGGGACACCAACTCATCAATATCAGGCTGTATGGGTGATGTGGCGACACGAAGGGTACATTCCAAATGTTCATCAGTAAGTAAAGACCTATGCTTGTTTTTAACTAGATTCATTTTTGAAAAAAGCTGCTCACATACATATGTGCTACCAAACACTGCCATCATTTTCCTTGCATGAGCAGAGAGTTTTGGATACACTGTTACTGATACATGCTTCTTATAAAACTGGTATACTGAACTATCATCAAACTTCTTTCTTAGTTCATCATTGCACTGTAGTTCAATTATTTCCATCTGTATGTCCCCGGGAATTGCTGTCACATCAACAGAAAAAGGAGAAGCAGAGACTTCAATGGCTTGTGAATGTTTCTTGAGGTCACCAAATCTTTCTGAATATTCCTCTCGTAAGACTGCCAATTTGTCACCATACTTCTGATACTGAGGGTTGCTAGTGTCATGGTTTTTCAGTGTAGGAAAGTGGGCTGGGTTTTGGTTTCTAATTTGTGACTCCCACAGACGCAATTTTATCTGGAAGCCTTTGATCAGTGAGAACATCTCATTTATTAGTTGATCTTTTCCTTGAAGTCTAACATTCAGTGCGCTAAGATGATCAGTTATATCTACTAAAAATGCTAAATCACATCTCCATTCCTTATCTCTCAATTCAGGGATAGCATTACCTTTCATATCTAAGAACAGCGCAATTTCTTCCAAAAGGTCATATGCTCTCTTCAACATTCCTGCTTTGCTTAGCCACCTTACCTCACAAAAATACTTCACATCACTGTACTCTGCATCAATGTCTGCCATTAACTGCTGAAACTCGCGGTGATTTAGACCTCTTGACCTAATGAAATTGACAGCTTTCACGAGAATATTAGTCACGTGCTGAAAGTTTATTGTCTTCGCACATAAAGCTTCCTGGTGTATGATATAATGCAGGACAATAAGTGAACCGAGGACAATATTTTGAGACCCCATTCTAGTCTTCAGTAATCCAACAACCCCATTTATCTGACCAGACATCGCAGGAGCACCATCTGTTGTAATGGAAACTAAATTAGTGTAGTCCAGTCCAAACCTTGCCAATGCTTTTTCCAATTCATCAAAAATAGATTGTCCTGTTGTGGTCCCCTTCATGCTTTGTAGTGAAGCCATTTCCTCTGTAATATTATAGTCATTGTCAACTCCCCTAATATACACAGCCAGTTGTGCAGTGTCTGCGGTGTTACAACTCTCATCAAGAGCAACAGAGTATGAAGAAAAAGCACTAACTCGCTTGGCAATTGTACTTTCAATATTCCCTGAAAGACTGTCTATTCTTCTAGCAACAGTATATCTTGAAAGGCTTATGCTTTCAACTAGTTTCTTTTTGTCAGGAAACATATTGTCTGAGGCTACACACAAACATTCTTTAACTACCTCACCATCAGAATAGGGCTTGGGTCTTTTTGCAAGGATTTGACTAATCAAAAAGCTTGTTTTGAGAGATGCATCATATTCCTTAAGTTTCTTTGTAAACACTGACTGTTGTCCTTTCAGAGATTTCTGCAAGAATGCTATTTGTTCTTTGCGTGCTTCACCTGTCATATTTTTATATTCTTTGTGCTCTGTGATGTAGTGTCTTTTGATGTTATATTCTTTAAAAACAGAAATGGTTTCATGGCACACAAGGCACAATGCTTTCCCCCCTGATTGTATGCATAAATATTGTTCAGTCCATTTCTCTTGAAAACTCCGGTTTTCATCTGAAATCTTGCGTTTTTTACTCGTAGAAGCCATTATTAGTGCAATAAGATCTCTCCTGCTGAGCAAAATATATAATAGGAAAAAGTTAACTTTAAATTAAAGACTAACTCTAATTAAGTTGTTTATGTTGTAGTTTTGTGATTGGCTTTAGAAAACTTGCAAGCAAAACATTTTGAGCATTATATATTTCTGCTGAAAATGTGGTATTAATTATATTGCAATCTATTACATTTTTCTTAATTAAAGGCTTTAATTAAGAATAATGTAATAGATTGCAATATAATTAGTACCAAATTTCAGCAGAAATATATAATTCTCAAAATGTTTTGCTAGCAAGTTTTCTAAAGCCAATCACAAAACTGCAACATAAACAACTTAGAGTTAGATTTAGAATACCGGTAATCACAAATCAACCGCAACAAATGAAGCACACTGATTTCACCACTTGAGTCTGATACGGCTGTACTGCAAAGCAGGGCAGAGAGTGTAAAATGTGTAAACATCCAACCTTAAAAATAATGATCGTTTCCGTGTTTACAATGATCTTAAAAGGGGTGACTGATAACGATGACCCCTCGTACCATCGGTTATTGAGGAAGGGTTGTTGATGAAAACACAAGAGAGAGAGAGAGAGAGAGAGAGAGAGAGAGAGAGAGAGAGAGAGAGAGAGAGAGAGAGAGTAATAATAATAATAATAATAAGACTTTATTTCCAACATACATTGGGTATTCAAATATGGGTGCACAATTAAAATTTACAAGTAAAATCTTCCTTTAAGAGTAACTTCTTAAGATTATATTTAAAAGTATACACTGAACCAGCATTTTTTAGTTCTCTGGGAAGCTGGTTATATAAATGAGGTCCACGAATGTTTATATCTCTTGAGCCAATATCAGTTTTAGACCTTCGTACTAATAAATCTTCCCCTTGACGGGTAGTTAACCCGGTAACTGAGCTTACTGTAGAAAAATTATACAAGCAATCAGGAATATTGTTTCTTAGTATATTAAAAACAAAGGTACATATATCAAAAACATATTTATCTCTAATCTTTATCCATTCTAGATCTTTTAAAACAGGAGAGATGTGCTCGTATTTTCTTACATTGCCAACAGCCACTCGTGCTGCAAAGTTTTATAACTTTTGTATTCTTTGTAATTGAGTCTTATTTGTACATCCCCAAACTTTGAGACAGTAATTAATTAAACTCATAGCTAAGGACTGGACAATTATTATACGAGTTGATGCTTCAAATGAGTCTTTAACCCTATTTAGATATATTAGAGTACCCATTACTTTTTTATAAATTTCATCTATATGCATTTCAAAATTCATGTAACGGTCAAAATAGACACCTAGGTTCTTTACCGAGTTCATTGGCTTAATGATATTACCGTTAAAATTTATATGAAGATTGTCATCAACTTCTGATAATAATTGTCTGGATCCGATAAGAATAGATTGGGTTTTAGTTTCATTAAGTAACAGACCATTTTTTAGAAAGTAACGTTTAGCCATATACAAAATTTCTTCTGCTCTACGAATAATATTTTCTAAATCATTAATTTCTCCTTCAATTAAGATTTGAGTATCGTCAGCATATTGAATGACATAACAGTTAGGTAAATATTTTACTAGATCGTTTACATATATTAGAAAAAGTATAGGTCCTAGGATCGATCCCTGAGGGACCCCAAACAATACCTTCTTGCGACTTGAGACTACATCTTTTATTCTGACTGACTGGTAGCGGTTTTTTAAATAGTTCTCGAACCAGCTTGGGTCAATGTTCATTTTTTTGCATTTTTCTAATAGAATGGTATGGTGTACACTATCAAAAGCTTTAGAAAGATCGAGTAGTAGTAGCAATGATATTTTCTTATTATCTATATTTTTGTATATTTCATCTGATATTTTCAATAAGGCAGTTTCTGTTGATAATTTTGGCCTGAAACCGTGTTGACTTTTTGCAATAAGTTTATTTTTTTCAAGAAACTCACTTAACTGATTTGCAACAATCTTTTCAAGTATCTTTGATAAAATTGGTAGTAAAGAGATTGGTCTATAGTTAGAGACGTCGTCAGGATTTCCATTTTTAAAACCAGGAATTACATGGGGATTTTTCCATAAATCTGGGTAGATATTGGTAACTATGGAAGTATTGATTATTTACCGTCAGATAATAAGCTATTACAAATAATGAATCTCTAATAAAACAAAAACAAATTCCATCTGATCCATATGCATTAGAGTCTTTCAGATTTTTTATTACTAAGATTACTGTATTACAATCTACTGTAGTAGGGTTAAAGACATCATTACTTCTATTGAATGCACTATGTTCTTGAACATTATTATTATTATTACTACCATCATCACTATTATCATTACCATTACTACCACCATCATTATTATTTACACCATTATCAACATTTCTATTATTATTACTACTACCATCATCATTATTATTACCACCATTACTATTATTGATTTCATTTATTATTTCTTTTTTTGTTTTTTCAAAGGTTTTTTTCCCCACTTCAGCGAAAAAATTATTGAACTCTTCTGCTTTAGCA
>JAXCGZ010009458.1:147500-150000 GCA_037179515.1 Halocaridina rubra | reverse complement strand
TATATATATATATATATATATATATATATATATATATATATATATATATATATATATATATATATATATATATATATATATATATATATATATATATATATATATATATATATATGTATATATAAATATATATATATATATATATATATATATATATATATATATATATATATATATATAATATATATATATATATATATATATTTTTTTTAAGAGTTTGACACCGGGACAGGCAGAAACTGCCCTCATCAACAAAGGCCCGGGAACGAGAAAATACCAAGACGAAGGAAAAGAAAAAGGTTAAGGGCAAGGCAGAGATGAGGTAATGACACACAAAGGAAAACAACAGACAGAAAAAACAGTCAAAGTAAAGAGGACCCAGAGATATGGAGGACTAGGCTCTGAGATGATGATAGATCTGCTTTTTGAAGGATGAAAGGTCATAAGAATTAGGAAAGACAGAAGGAGGAAGAGAGTTCCAGAGTCTGGAGGTAGATGGGAAGAAGCAGTCGCTGCACCGACCAATCCGCGAGCTACAAATCTCCACACAGTACCTGTGAGATGAGGCCGCTTGGCGAGTGTTACGCGGCCTCGGCAGTGGAGGAGGGATGCAACTCGCCATCTCATCAGAGCAGCGATGGAAGTAGTAGCGATAGAAAAGCGAAAGGGAAGATACCTTACTGGTTCAGTTTCAAATTCATTATTATTACAACACATATTTAGGGGTTTGGCACTTTCATGCTTATGGATTCCAGCCTATCCTAATCTAGGGGGCCAAGTTCCCTAATCTAATCTAGAGGGCTAAGGTCCCTAACCTAATCTAGGGGTATTCTCTAACTTACTCTACAGGGCCATATTCCCTAACCTAGTTCAGGGGGTCAAGTTCCTTAACCAAATCCAAGGGGCAACGTTCCTTAACCTTATCCAGGGGGCCAAGTACATATATATATATATATATATATATATATATATATATATATATATATATATATATATATATATATATATATATATATACATACATATATATATATATATATATATATATATATATATATATATATATATATATATATATATATATATATATATATATATATATATATATATATATATATATATATATATGTGTAAATGACACTGCCTAACAAGCAACAAATCAGTAACTCTCTGTACCTTCTTGCCAATTATTCCATCTATCTGTCTATCTATGTACATGAGTTTGTCTAGCAATCAATGCATAAATAAAACAAGCTCTTTGACTGTCTATCCTAATGGTGGTCCCCCAGTAAACCCATAAATCAGCTTACCTAGGTAGCTCTTCCCCTGTTTTTTTTTGTCTCTCTATGCACATTGTGTTTAACTGTAATTAAATCCACCTTTAATGACAATATTAATCTTCATCACTACCAAGATCGTTCGTGATGTATGACATAAAAGGTCTCGACATTATAAACGATCTTCTCTTCGAATTAAGCGAAGGTTATTACAATTACTTTAGTGTCTAATGAGCCTGTATTATTGAACAGATTTGCAATTTGCATTTCTTGCCATTGTGTGCACAGCAACAGGCCAGATCATTGTATGTCTAGTCTCTTTAATGAGGTCAATCATGCATTTGCTTATGGCAAATTTAAACCGATTTGGCAGACGCTAAGATAAAGACAGACAATTATGCCATCCCTTTTTCACTAGCAATGTACTAGGACTGTTGTTGGAGAAGGGAGATTAAGGCTGGATGCCCTTCCTAATGTCCCACTGCAGGCTCGAACCCACGTTTGTCGCTAACTGATTTGCGTGCTCTACCACTGTAATGATTGAAATAAAATGTGAGACTTCTCGTTTATACAGGAGGTGAGCTCTATATGGGTTCTTGGTTAGGCAGAGACATTTGGCAGAGTTTTAGCGTCTGGGGATGGTAAAATACAGACCGCAGATTCGATCTGGGCAAGGGCTGGATTAGTTTTTATTATCTCTTGTAATTACCGATTAAACTGGGCAGTTAGTTGGGGTCGGTGATTTCCTATTTGTTTGCTGATTATTCAGCCTCTGCTTGGGATCACTGGGTCCACGTGATTGAAGAGGGGCTTGGGTCCCTTTTCTATAGCAAGTATATAGTCGGGGTCTGTACTTCATTAGAGACCTTCAGCCTTTAACCAATCTTAGAACCATTAACTCACAGGAGCACTCATAATTGCATGCTGCTAAGTGGACCTCAAACCGAACGAACAGCTCTGTGTAATTTTGTGAATTAGGGTCTGGCTTCATATCCTAGAGTAAAAGACTTCTATTCCTCTTGGCCATTAGTAAGGCATCTCATAACTAATCCTTCCAGATGTAAAGGAAAAGCTATTGCATTGGGCACAATGACAATATTGGTCTTGTGGGGCAAAATTGAAACAGTATTCCAAGAGCTAGGGGTTCGATACAAACAATAATGCTCGTCCAGATATATGGTGTATAAAAAAAAAAAGAAATTTTGAGTTCTATGAGATAAAAA